>JAVRFV010002245.1:1065439-1183084 GCA_032716605.1 Paralithodes platypus | reverse complement strand
ACCTACCTAAGGTCACCTAAGGTTGTTGTTTTCACCACTTTCTCCTAGCAGCACCGAGGAAGCACGTCGGGCCCCTCTATTCTAACCCTCCACCACCAGTAGGCTATATAATCTACCTCTCTTGACCACTATACCTAGCTAAGGTCACCTAAGGTTGTGTTCCACACTCTACTAGCAGCACCGACGAGCACGTAGCCCCCCTATTCTACCTCCACCACCAGTAGTCTATATAATCTACCTCTCTCCACCACTATACCTACCTAAGGTCACCTAAGGTTGTGTTCACCACTCTCCTAGCAGCACCGAGGAGCACGTCGCCCCTCTATTCTACCTCCACCACCAGTAGTCTATATAAGCTACCTCTCTCCACCACTATACCTACCTAAGGTCACCTAAGGTTGTGTTCACCACTCTCCTAGCAGCACCGAGGAGCACGTCGCCCCTCTATTCTACCCTCCACCACCAGTAGTCTATATAATCTACCTCTCTCCACCACTATACCTACCTAAGGTCACCTAAGGTTGTGTTCACCACTCTCCTAGCAGCACCGAGGAGCGCGTCGCCCCTCTATTCTACCTCCACCACCAGTAGTCTATATAATCTACCTCTCTCCACCACTATAACCTACCTAAGGTCACCTAAGGTTGTGTTCACCACTCTCCTAGCTAGCACCGAGGAGCACTTCGCCCCCCTATTCTTCCTCCACCACCAGTTGTCTATTTTATCTTCCCTCTCTCCACCACTATACCTACCTAAGGTCACCTAAGGTTGTGTTCACCACTCTCCTAGCAGCACCGAGGAGCGCGTCGCCCCTCTATTCTACCTCCACCACCAGTAGTCTATATAATCTACCTCTCTCCACCACTATACCTACCTAAGGTCACCTAAGGTGGTGTTCACCACTCTCCTAGCAGCACCGAGGAGCACGTCGCCCCTCTATTCTACCTCCACCACCAGTAGTCTATATAATCTACCTCTCTCCACCACTATACCTACCTAAGGTCACCTAAGTTTGTGTTCACCACTCTCCTAGCAGCACCGAGGAGCACGTCGCCCCTCTATTCTACCTCCACCACCAGTAGTCTATATAATCTACCTCTCTCCACCACTATACCTACCTAAGGTCACCTAAGGTTGTGTTCACCACTCTCCTAGCAGCACCGAGGAGCGCGTCGCCCCTCTATTCTACCTCCACCACCAGTAGTCTATATAATCTACCTCTCTCCACCACTATACCTACCTAAGGTCACCTAAGGTTGTGTTCACCACTCTCCTAGCAGCACCGAGGAGCACGTCGCCCCTCTATTCTACCTCCACCACCAGTAGTCTATATAATCTACCTCTCTCCACCACTATACCTACCTAAGGTCACCTAAGGTTGTGTTCACCACTCTCCTAGCAGCACCGAGGAGCACGTCGCCCCTCTATTCTACCTCCACCACCAGTAGTCTATATAATCTACCTCTCTCCACCACTATACCTACCTAAGGTCACCTAAGGTTGTGTTCACCACTCTCCTAGCAGCACCGAGGAGCGCGTCGCCCCTCTATTCTACCTCCACCACCAGTAGGCTATATAATCTACCTCTCTCCACCACTATACCTACCTAAGGTCACCTAAGGTTGTGTTCACCACTCTCCTAGCAGCACCGAGGAGCGCGTCGCCCCTCTATTCTACCTCCACCACCAGTAGGCTATACCCATCTTCCAAACTATCTCCACCACACACTCACCACCACCCAGACTCCTCCATATTTCTTCCTGTCTTCAACATTATCCTCCACCACCATCATCACTTCCTTCACCACCACTATCACCATCACCATCATTTCTTTGACCACCACCACTACCACCACCACCATAACTTTCTACTCCATCACTACTACTACACCATCATCATTTCCTTATCCAGTACCACCACCACTACCATCACCAACACCACCATCACTATCATCCCCCCCCCCCCCCCCCCACACACACACACACACTCTCTACAACGCTCTGATACGGCTTCTCAGTATCCTGGAATGTGTGATTATATTTACTAGTTAGGGCTACAAAGTTTATTCCATCGATTCAAAGACTGAGCTATGAGGACCGGTTGAGCGCTTTTGATCTCTTTTCATTAGAAACACACAGGCTACAAGGCCAACGCATGGAAGTTTATAGAATACCGCTACTTAATTGGGTTTGACAATGTGGATTATAGCAAAATGTTTAGCCTTAGTATAAATACAACACGCAACCATGGTTGGAAATTTGAATAAATTAGGTACATCACCAGTATTTGTGAAAACATTTTCACAAATAAGATTTGTTCTACCTGTAATAAATGTCCTTCATAAATTGCGAACATTTCTTCAGTAGAGCAGTTCAAGAATAGCCTATAGTAGATACCGTAGTATTTAGCACATTCTGTAAAGAGGGTAGTGTATTAAACAGTCTCTCCTTCCATTTCCAGTATCTCCCCGTCATGGACCGCAAGGTCTTAGAGGTACTAACTATTCCTTTTAACTCTGTAACTCTCCTATCATACACCATTACCAGCATCACCAACTACACCTGCTATTATATCCACACCATCATCACTATTCACATTATAATCACTACTACTACAATCGCTACAAGTATATAGCATTCTCTCCCAACTCATCATCACCACCATCACCACCAATATAAATTCCCTTCACCACCACCACCACCATCTCTCCACCACAACCTACGGTACCTCATGTATCGATCAATCTCTTCAGCTCCATCATTTTATGCTGCACCACCACTTTTCAGTCTCTCTCTCTCTCTCTCTCTCTCTGTTTAGTGACACATTATATATAAGATGGTATTGTTATCATTCGTGGCAGAATAGGGTAAAGTTTCATTCATTTAGATATATTTCATGCATCTAAATTGAGCTTCTTTCTTTCATTTGTTCATTCTTCTATATACTGTATAACTGTCTTCGTAGCGCAATGGATAAATGCACTGAATTTCGGTGTGAGCATCCTAGGTTCGAATCCCTGGACTGCCACATGTATTTGTTGATTTCATTAATTGAGTTTAGGAGTAAAGTTGGTTGGTGGAGGTAACATAATAATATTCCTTCCTTCCTTTTTTCTTACATTCTTTCTTTCATCTATTCAGGCGAGCACACACGAACATTAGTATGGCGAGGTATAATTGGTGATTGGTGTATCGCCCATGTCGATCGCTAAATGACGCTAATATTGCCATTTGTAATCCCATTTTATGTGGGGGTATTGGGGGCAGGGGGCTAGGAATCCTTCTCCCCTTGTACAATTCTCCTACTAGACGAAACAGAAAGGGGCGCGTGAACGCGAAGGTGGTCCCGGGCCTCAAGAATTGGAACTTTAAATATTGTTCCTGTTCAGGCTCTGTCTCGTGTCAGCCACCCCCAACTATGGGGTATGTGCCTGGGCTACATACATACATTGGCCCCAAGATTTTCTGTATTGCAAAGCGGTGGAGGTACACTCGATGAAAAAACAATCTTTACACTAACGCTCTAAACATTCTGGAAGTGGGTTGAAATGTTATGATAATACCTCACAGACGTATGTTTCACCCGATTCATTCCGTTCACCCTAGATTATTTACAGCTCACCAGTGTAAAGATTGATTTTTGGTCGAGTGCACTTTGAGCGTATGGTACCTAGATGGGGATAAATGTCTTAAAACCGTAGGCTGAATGGGGCCAAATGGATACAAGCCAGAGAAAGATAGAAAAGGACAGAACACAAACAGGTCACCCCCCTTAACTCGGGTTCGCTCGGGGTCAGGTCACGGGTCAGGCAGCTGCGGTGTACAGGCGCGTTAATAAAGCCGGTATCACACGAGAGCTTTTATAGTCAACATTCGATGATCAACATTTTTGGTATATTTTACACTAGTATCGGAAACTAGAAACATTTAGGTGACAGAAACAGTTTAAATGTTTACCTCATAAGCTGCCAGACCAGTGTTGAGGATAAATGTTGAGGGAAAAAGCGCTCGTGTGATACAGGCGTAAGTCATGTCTCAACTGGCATAATGTTTGCCTCGCTCTGTAGGCCTACTGTATTAATGTCCGTCAGATGTTGAATAGGGTGGGAACATGTTGGTATATCTCACTCAAGAAGGTGTTGGTCTGAACAATTGCCCACTTGCGAGTTTCAGGTTATAAGGAAGTTGGAGCCGAAAACATGGACACTAATGCAATAATAATGTAGGTTTCTGATGGATAGAGAGTATGATTAATTAAACCCCTTCTGTACCGGTGATGTACTTTGTATTCGATTCTGGCAACTATTAGACGATTGTATACAGCTTAAGAAGGACGTCTACTCATTCGAAGGCTACAGACTATCTCAATTAATCCTTTTAGTAACATATATCCTTCATAATCTTCATAAAATCGTCTAAATGTAGCTATATTAAAATGAAAACAAAAAACGTCGCCGGTACAGAAGGGGTTAATGGGTTTATTAATGCACTACAACCACTGGATGGTAGTGGGGTATGGTGGGGTGAGGTAGGGGGTAGGTGGAATGGTGGAGTGATGAAGGTATATAGTGCAGTGTGTGGGATAGCAGTGGTCGTGGTGGTGGTGGCGGCATGTAGTAGAGGGGGGGGAGGAGTCAGGTGGGGGGGTGGGGGGGGAGATAAGGGACATTGTGTGTGTATGAGAGAGAGAGAGAGAGAGAGGTGCGTTATGGGTAGCCTACACATCACTTTCTTGACCTCTAAATTTTCTGGTGACTGGTCCCTTCTTCCTCGTGTTTAGCTCCATTAGTTTTCAGATTTTAAGATTTTCGGCCCATTAGTTGGTTGGCGATTTTAAGACCTTTCGTCCCATTTTGTTGTCAATTTTAAGACCTCTCGTGCCATTTAGTTGTCGATTTTGAGCGATAGTGAGCGAGCCTGTAGGCCTAATTATATGAAACTGGACAAATTTCTATGAAAATCGGTGTGGAAACAACGATTACTGAAATAACATGTATGAAACAAAAGAACACAATCCACCACATACTGTAGGCTGTACATTACTACATCACCAAGTTGAGAGTGGCTAGCTTTTTAAGGGGAGGTTTCTGGTTTGTTTCCTACTCCTCCAGCAATCTTAAAATGTCACCTCCTTGACCCCCTTTCAAGATAAATTTGTACATTTATCGGTAGAAAAATGTGCCGGCCGAAGGCCGGTTACTCTTAAATTACAGGCTCGCTATCGCTCGCCAGGATAAAATCGACACCTTAATTGCACGAAAGGTCTTAAAATTGACAGAATGGGGCGGAAATTCTTAAAACCACCAAACTAATGGGGGAAACTTCTTAAAATATCAAAAACAATGGGGCTAACCATGAGGGAGAAAGGGGTCAAGAAAACAAATCCCTCAAGTGGAAACCTCCCCTTAATTGATAGACGTCCTTCCTAACTTGAATAATATCGTGTAACAGTAGCCAGAATAACTGAATAAATACGTCGCCGGTATAGAAAGGGTTAACACGAGGGAAAAGGGAACCCAGATTCACTCCTCTCTCTCTCTCTCTCTCTCTTTCGTCCAGCTCCTCCAACACCCTTTCCCCTCCCTCCCCCCATCTCAGTCTCTCTGTTCCACCCCCACCCCCATCCTCCTTCCTTCATTCACCCCTATTCCTCCTGTATTTCCTCACTCTCTCCTTCCTGCCATGTCCCCCCTCCCTTCCTTCCCCATTCCTCTCTCTCTCTCTCTCTCTCTCTCTCTCTCTCTCTCTCTCTCTCTCTCTCTCTCTCACTCTCTCACTCTCTCTCTTCTCTCTCTCTCTCTCTCTCACTCTCACTCTCTCTCCTCTCTCTCTCACTCTCACTCTCTCTCTCTCCTCTCTCTCTCACTCCACTCTCTCACTCTCTCTCTCTCTCTCTCTCTCTCTCTCTCTCTCTCTCTCTCTCTGGCTGTTGTTTTGTTTGCCTGGATTTTTGTTTTTCTTTCACTAACGTTAATTTATTTAACTCGGCTTAGAATAGAATTTTAGAAATTAGATAGAGATCTTAACCCCTTCTGTACCGGCGACGTCTTTTTAATTTTATTATAGTTATATTTAGACGATTTTATGCAGATTAAGAAAGATTTGTGATAGTAAAAAGGGTTAATTGAGATAGTTCCAAGCCTGTTAATTACTGGGGGGGGGGGGGGGCTTTTTAAACTAAATGCAATCGTCTAATAGTAGCCAGAATAAAGTTAATAAGACGTCGCGGTACAGAAGGGGTTAAACTCGCCCTCTAACGCTAACAGTCCCTTCCTATGTTGAATTAGTTTGGTGGTAGAGTGGTAGTGTTCTTTTATGGCTGTCGCTAAATTATATCATATACGGTATATATACTGTATGTATATACCGGTATATATATATATATATATATATATATATATATATATGGCATTAGGCTACTGCGATATTCACACAATAATTTCCATCTTTTAATAACGTAAATTATCGTAGGCCACTTTAACCGTCTTGGTGGTGTAATGGTTAAGGTATATATAAATATGTGTGTGATAACCCGGGTTCGAATCCTGGTGGATCACATATATGCTTTCATTAATTTCATTGGAGGTGTTTGGTGTTGTGGTGTAATTAATAACAAATAGACTAGGGGGTACAGTTTCAGGCTTAACTGTGTTGGTGGTGTACGGTAATGGTTATGTTCTGGGTTTGGTGTCCCGAGTTCGAATCCCGGGAGGATCATATTCTGATATTAGTTTATTCTTGTGCATTGGGGTTTGTAATGGAGGATTAATATTGAGAACGGGGTGTTCCTTAAATTAGCTAACTATACAGTATAAGGGCGGTAGTCGCTTTTGCTAGACCCCCTTCTCCCTCATGTTTAGCAAGCATTTTGAAATTTTAAGACGTTCGTTCCATTATTTTGGCGATTTTGAGAACCTTCACCCCATTTCTGTGTTAATGTTCAGATCTTTCGTGCCATTTAGGTGTCGATTTTTTCCTGGCGAGCGATAGCGAGCCTGTAATTTTTAGAAGGCATCCGGACATTTTTCTACCGCAAGCTTGATGGAGGTCTAGCAAGGACATTTATAAATACATCAACTCCCTCTGTACCGCCACGTCTTTTAAACTTTATTCTGGCTAACATTAGACAAAATTATGCGGTTTAAAAAGGGGCCTCCAGCAATTATACAGGCTTGGAACTATCTCACTTAACCCTTTTTACTACCACATATCCTTCTTAAGCAACACAAATCGTCTACAATAAAATAAAACAGACGTAACTACCCCCTCGAGTAGACTAGGCTATGTTTTTTTTTGGTCCTTTTCACCCCGACGAAATTTTGCTATGTAGACCTAATCAGCATAGCCTATAGTCTATTCACTGTAAGTAGGAGAGAATCATGACCCTCTGTAACTAAAAAACAACTAGAGTAATCGAAGGGTCAGCCAAGGAATAGATGTGGATATTTACAGCCAATTTGCTCTAGCCCTTTTTGAGTTACAGAGGATAGAGGTTAAGATTGTTCGCCTACTTACAGCGAATAGACTAGTGTGTTGGTCTATTCTGCTTTTTTGGTCTAGTTGACGATACATTGAATAACCTTAGCAGCTAATTTATTGATATTCAATGGAAACAATATGAAACTACTTGCCTAATAAGTCTCTGCTTCACATTAACCCCTTCAGACTCATATGACGCAGAGGTTGCCAGATTAGCAATAATAAATAGAGTTCTCTCACTCTTATAATTACCTCTCCAAAATATGAAACTACTAGCTTAAGTCTCTCTGCTTCATATTAAGGGGAGGTATTTAGTTTGGTCCCTAGATATCCTTCAAGCTTAAGATTACACCCCCTTGAGCCCCTTTCAAGATATATGTGTACATTTTTCGGTAGAAAAATGTCCTGGCTGAAAGCCGGTTCCTCTTAAATTACAGGTTCGCTATCGCTCGCCAGGATAAAATCGACACCTAAATGGCACGGAAGGTCTTAATTGACAGAAATGGGTTGAAAGTTCTTAAAATTGTCAAAATAATGGGGCAAACGTCTTAAAATTAGAAAAAACAATGGGGCTAAACATGAGGGAGAAAGGAGTCTAGAAAAAGATCCCTCAAGTGGAAATCTCCCCTTAAGACCAAGATTATATATATCATTAGTTGAGCACCATATTTCACTCCCAACATCTTCAAAATAACCGAACGAACTTTGCAGCCGACTTGTGAATTTCGTTCTATAAGGAAGTTGGAGCAGTAGACAACGATATTTAACAGCATTTACATCTAAAATACGGTCGTAGTACATATATTAATACATAAAACCCAATTCAACATACCATTTATCCAACAGAAACTTACATTCTTATTGCATTTATATTTAATATCGATGTTCACGGCTCCAACTTCCTTATAGCCTGAAACTCGCAAGTGGTCAATTTACCGTCATAGGCTAGGCTATAGAGTCAGACTGAAGCCGGTATCACACGAGCGCTTTTTCACTCAACATTTATACTCAACACTGGTCTGGCAGCTTATATGGTCAACATATAAATTATTTCGGTTGCGTAAATTCATCTACCATCAGTCTAGTTTCCGATACCAGTGCAAAATGTTCTAGAAATGTTGCCAGAAAAATGTTGATCATCGAATGTTGACTATAAAAGCTCTCGTGTGATACCGGCTTAAAGGGGGGTCACCGTTTTTTTTTACCTTTCTCTCCTGTTTTCTCTTTCTCAGCTTGCATCCATTCGGCCCCATCCAGCCAACTGTTTTAAGACGTTTATCCCCATTCCTTGCGAGCGATAGCGAGCCAGCATTGTTTGGAGAAGACATAAATGCTTGCTCGCTACCGCTCGTCAGGAAAATATTGACACCTGGATGGGGGTAAACGTCTTAAAACAGTGGGTTGAACCCCGAATGGATACAAGCCAAAGAGAGAAAGAGAGAGAAAAAAAAGAGAGGTGTTTGGGGACATGGACGCGACACTGAACTGAAACACATGTCTTACCTCCCCCCCCCCCCCTCCCCTTCTATCAATCCAGTCTTGTCCCGTCCCTTCTCTTCCCCCCCCCCCCCTCCCCCCACCCAACCCCCCTTCTCTCCTCCTCCTTCTACCTACTTATTCTACGTGACGAGAGAGAGAGAGAGAGAGAGGGAGAGGAAGGCAGGCAGGCAGGCAGGCAGGCAGGAAGGAAGGAAGGAGGGAGGGAGAAGGTAGGCAGGCCTACACAATATTTCAAGGTCAATACCGTGCTCGGCTTCACTTTTCCCTCACGTTAAAGGGAGGCAGACCGTTTTTCTGGACCCCCTCCTCCCTAATGTTTAGCCCCACTAGTTTGAGAGATTATAAGACGCCCATTAGTTTGGCGATTTTAACACCTTTCGCCCCATTTCGTTGTCAATTTTAAGACCTTTCGTGCCATTTAGGTGTGGATTATTTCCTGGCGAGCGATAGCGAGCCTGCAATTTTAAGAGGAACACCAAATGATTAGGCCAATACTCTTTATCATTAACCTCCATAACTAACTCAAACCGACTAGAATAATCGAGCTAATATGTCTACCATTAGGGAAGGGTCAGCCAGGGAATAACATAAGAAAACATAAGAAAATGGGAGTCTGCAGAAAGCCGACTGGCCCACACAAGGCAGATCCCAGATGAATAGGTGTTTGAATATCCTGCCCCATTTGCTCTAGCCCTTTTTCGAGTTAAAGGTTAGGAATAATTCAGCTAGTGTTTCCACCATTAGGGAAGGGTCAGCCAGGGAATAGGTGTGGAAATGTATACAGCCCATTTTCTCTAGCCCTTTTCGCGTTATAGAGGTTAGGGTACACTAGCAGACTATACCGGTACCTTACTTAAGCTAAAGTAATAGTTGACCGCTTGCGAGTTTCAGGTTATAAGGAAGTTGGAGCCGTAAACATGGCTATTATAAGGGGGTAGTGCTTGGTTTTTGGTCTATTTATTTAATAATATTTTTGAGTTTCCTCGCTAGACCTCCATCAAGCTTAGAAAATCACCCCCTAGACCCCCCCCCCCCCCCTTTTTCTTAAGACAAGTACAATTTTCGGTAGAAAAATGTCCCCCGGTTCCTACCTAATCTATTTGTATTAATTACACCACACCACCAAACACCTCCAATGAAATTAATGAAAGCATATATGTGATCCACCGGGATTCCAACCTGAGAGAGAGAGAGAGAGAGAGAGAGAGAGAGAGAGAGAGAGAGAGAGAGAGCTCTCACACGTAGGTCGTTGCGGTCACACGGTTCAAGGGTCAGTTGCGTATCCCTATAACAAAAAAAAAAAAAAGCTGTGGAGTCATGTTCCCGCTCTAGTGAACCAGTCTGGCGGAGTATATCACTAATTTATAATTTCAATGTGACACGTTAATCTACTGAAGTGCTATGTGTGCCCTGTGCTTATTACATTGTAAGACATGCACAGGATACAATGTTGTCACGGTATTCGAAAATTCATACCCCCCACACACACACACAGATTGACAACCAGCACACAGCCAAATATTGAGAGAGAGAGAGAGAGAGAGAGTGTGAGAGTGTGTGTGTGTGATAGTATACAGTATATGCGTGTGTGTGTGTGTGCTTTGATGTGTAGGTATATGCACGGTGTAGTAACATATGTAACATATGTATATTGTAACATGTGTTACTATACCGTGGGTATATCTGTGTGTATTGGTGGTATGTGGGTGTTCTGTATGTGAAGAGTATGGACGTGTGAGGGGGCAGTCTCTGTGTGTGTGTGTGTGTGTGTACTACCTCTCTCTCTGTGTAATGTGTTTAGAGGGAAGGGTGGCTGGGGTGGGTGAAATATCGCATATATATGTTGAGCACTTTCATGCCTTCTAGTGCACATGTATGCGACCCATCTGAATATTACATAGCAACAAGTAAGGCACATATTTACAATATAGCAGATATATAGGCAACAATGAGGAATGCAGGAAGGAAGGAGAGGCGCCCGAGGGCAGGGAAGTCCAAGGATTTTCACCCTTATAGCCCGCCCAGGTGCAGGTGTTTATGTTATGGTCTGAGAGACTGGGGTAGCAGGAGGGATATGGAGAGATTGCTTTATACTGTATATACAATACAAATGCAAGATAAATGTGTACATTTTTCGGTAGAAAACCTTTCTGGCCGGTTCCTCTTAATTACAAGCTCGCTATCGCTCGCCAGGAAACAAATAGACACTTAAATGGTACAACAGATCTTAAAATCGCCAAACTAATGGAGCTAACGTCTTAAAATGTCTTTTCTGAAACGAAATTTATCTAATTTGAACCATTGGTAAGAGTTCTTTCGCTATCACTGAGCTTTAGTACATTTGTCATGTCCCCTTTGTTAATCCCACTAACCCACTTGAACGCCTCTATCATATCCCCTCTAACTCTGCGTCTCTCTAACGAATGTAAACCTAATTTCTTCAACCTTTCTTCATACGGAAGATTTCTAATATTATGGATAATTTTTGTCATTCTACGCTGTACTCTCTCCAATGAATCTATGTCCATTCTGTAACAAGGACACCAAAATTGGACAGCATAATCCATATGGGGTCTCACTAATGACAAGCAAAGTTTTAAGATAACATCAGCAGTTCTGTTACTCACACTCCTAGAGATGAACCCGAGAATCCTGTTTGCCTTATTACGAACGCTTATACACTGTTTTCTAGGCTTCAAATCATTGCTAACAAACACACCTAGATCTTTCTCGCAGTCTGAATTTTCTAATTCTAAATTAGCTCGTAAATATTTAACATTTCTTTGCATCTTCCCTATCTTTAATTGCATTTGTCAATGTTAAACTTCATCTGCCAATTTACTGACCATTCATGTAAGGTATCTAGATCCCTATATGTGTGTGGGTGTGTATGTACGTGTGTGTACGTGTGTTTATAGACATGTGTGTATGTACGGTATGTGTGTCCATGTAGGCCTATGCATGCAGGTGTGTGTTTGTGCATCTGTTTTTGTGTGTGTGTCTATGCTCGTCTGTGTGTTTGTGTAGCTGTGTGTCGGTGTGTGTGTGTGTATGAATCTACGTATGTTTGTGCATGACTGTATGTGTATGTATGTGTGTGTGTGCTTGTGTGTATATGTCTATGCTCGTCTGTGTGTTTGTGTAGCTGTGTGTCGGTGTGTGTGTGTATGAATCTACGTATGTTTGTGCATGACTGTATGTGTATGTATGTGTGTGTGTGTACAGTATATATGTATATGTATGTGTAATGACTAGCACCCATACATATTACTAACGTTAATGCGTAGAATGTTTGGTATGATCATCACAGTCAGTGCTATGTAGGTACGAGCTGGCTTACATACCGTACTACACACACACACACACACACACACACACACACACACACACACATACATATATATAGTCTACATCCATTGACACACACACATACCGGTACACATAAACACACACTCTCTGATACAAAAACTAACAGATACACACACACACACACACACACACACACACACACACATACATTTCCATTGATACACACACACATACCGGTACATATCAGCACACACTCTCTGATACACACACTCACAGATACACACACACACACACACACATATCCATTGATACACACACACACACACACACACACACACACACACACACACACACATACCGGTACATATCAGCACACACTCTCTGATACAGACACTCTCACACACAGATACACACACACACACACACACACATATACCCATTGATACACACACACATACCGGTACATATCAGCACACACTCTCTGATACACACACACTCTCTGATACACACACACTCTCTGATACACACACACTCTCTGATACACACACACTCTCTGATACACACACACTCTCTGATACACACACACTCTCTGATACACACACACACACACTCTCTGATACACACACTCTCTGATACACACCCACATACACACCCACATACACACACACTCTCACAGAAATACACCCACACACACACACATACACACACACTCTCTGATACACACACACACACTCTCTGATACACACACACACACTCTCTGATACACACACACTCTCTGATACACACACACTCTCTGATACACACACACACACACACACTCTGATACACACCCACAACACTCTCTGATACACACCCACTCTCTGATACACACACTCTCTGATACACACACACTCTCCACAACTCTGATACACACACACTCTCTGATACACACACCACTCTCTGATACACACACTGATACGCACACACTCTCTATACGCACACACTCTATACGCACACATTGATACACACACACTCTCTGATACACACACACTCTCTGATACACACACACTCTCTGATACACACACACTCTGATACACACACACTCTCTGATACACACACACTCTCTGATACACACACACTCTCTGATACACACACACTCTCTGATACACACACACACACACACATACTGGTACATATCAGCACCCACTCTCTGATACACACACACTCTCTGATACACACACACACTCTCTGATACAGACACTCTCACACACACACACATACCCATTGATACACACACATACCGGTACATATCAGCACACACTCTGATACACACACACACACACACACATATCCATTGATACACACACACATACCGGTACATATCAGCACACACTCTCTGACACACACACACACACACACACACACACACACACACACACACACATATCCATTGATACACACACACATACCGGTACATATCAGCACACTCTCTGATACACACACACACACACACACATCCATTGATACACACACACACACACATACCGGTACATATCAGCACACACTCTCTGATACACACACACACACATATCCATTGATACACACACACACACACACACACACACATCCATTGATACACACACATACCGGTACTTATCAGCACACACTCTCTGATACACACACACACACACACACACATATCCATTGATACACACACACATACCGGTACATATCAGCACACACTCTCTGATACACACACACACACACAATCCCACACACACCATCACATACCGGTACATATCAGCACACACTCTCTGATACACACCACACACACACTTGATACACACAAACACACATCCATTGATACACACACATACCGGTACATATCAGCACACACTCTCTGATACACACACACACACACACACACATATCCATTGATACACACACACACATACCGGTACATATCAGCACACACTCTCTGATACACACACACACACACACACATACCGGTACATATCAGCACACACTCTCTGATACACACACACACACACACACACACACATATCCATTGATACACACACACATACCGGTACATATCAGCACACACTCTCTGATACAAACACACACACACATATCCATTGATACACACACACACATCCATTGATACACACACACATCCCGGTACATATCAGCACACACTCTCTGATACACACACACACACACATATCCATTGATACACACACACATACCGGTACATATCAGCACACACTCTCTGATACACACACACATCCATTGATACACACACACATACCGGTACATATCAGCACACACTCTGATACACACAGCTATATTACGGTTTTAGTAATGTTATAAATACATAAAACCAAATTCAACATACTATTTATCCATCAGAAACCTACATAATTACTGTATTGGTGTTTAACCCTCTCCGACATATGACGCAATTTTGAGCCGATTAGGGATACTTTATAGCCTTTGTTACCATCAGGGGTATTTAGAAACCTTTAGTTTAGTTACTTCAACCTCTGCAATTGTCTTTGAGTTAGCTGTGTTGAGCCTATTGGGGATACTTTATAGCCTTTGTTACCATCAGGGATATTTAGAAACCTTTAGTTTAGTTACTTCAACCTCTGCAATTGTCTTTGAGTTAGCTGTGTTGAGCCTATCGGGGATACTTTAAAGCCTTTGTTACCATCAGGGGTACTTATAAACCTTTAGTTTAGTTACTTCAACCTCTGCAGTTGTCTTTGAGTTAGCTGTGTTGAGCCTATTGGGGATACTTTATAGCCTTTGTTACCATCAGGGGTATTTAGAACCCTTTAGTTTAGTTACTTCAACCTCTGCAGTTGTCTTTGAGTTAGCTGTGTTGAGCCTATTGGGGATACTTTAAAGCCTTTGTTACCATCAGGGGTATTTAGAAACCTTTAGTTTAGTTACTTCAACCTCTGCAGTTGTCTTTGAGTTAGCTGTGGGCAGAAAACTAATTTTGGAGAGGTAATTATAAGTGAGAGAACTCTATTTATTATTGCTAATCTGGCAACCTCTGCGTCATATGAGTCTGAAGGGGTTAATATCGATGTTTAGAGGCCGAACTTCTTTATAGACTGAAACTCGCAAGTGGTCAATTAACCCTTTTTACTACCACAGAGCCTTCTTAAGCTGCATAATATTGACTAAATATAGCTAGACTAAGATATAATACACGTCGCTGGTACTAAGAGGGTTAAAATGCGCGCTGAAATATAAGTGTGTGTGTGTGTGTGTGTGTGTGTGTGTGTGTGTGAATAGCCTACGTGTTGACTATCTATATCCAGTAAGTATGGATGTGTGCTCCTGTGTGAAAACGTGTGTATCGGATGCGTGCAGACTACGAAAGGACAGGAGCAAATGGGCTTTAAAATCAATCTCCACACCTATTCCCTGGCTGACTCTTCCCAAATTACATATATGAGAACTAAATAATAATAATAACGATAAGTAGGTCAGAGAGTGTGACCTCTAACCTCTGTAACTGAATAACGAGTAGAGTAATCGAACGACGGTAATAGTTTCACCATTTGGGAAGAGTCAGTCAGGGAATGGATGTGGAAAATGTACAGCCCAGAATCCATCTTTCCCTTTTCCTATGACTTAAATTGCTTCAAACTCCGTGTGTCCAGGCATTTTGGCTGGAACGTCCCTTGATTTTGGCCCTGTCACTCTTTCAACTATGGAATCTGCCTTCGGCCAGAACATTTTTCTACCGAAAAATTTACAAATATATCTCGAAGGGGGGGGGGGAGGGGTGTGTGTCCAGGGGGTGTTTTCTAAGCTTGATGAAAGTCTAGCGAGGAAACTACATGAATAAAAGACTTAAGGGGAGGTTTGGTTTTTAGTTGATTATCTAGACCTCCATCAAACTTAAAATTACTCCCCCTAGACCCCCTTTCAAGATAAATTTGTACATTTTTCGGTAGAAAAATTTCCCGGCCGAAGGCCGGGAAGGCCGGTTCCCCTTAGATTACAGGCTCGATATCGCTCGCCAGGAAAAAAATTACACCTAAATGGCACGAATGGTCTTAAAATTGCCAGAAATGGGGCGAGGGTTCTTAAAATCGCCAAACTAATGGGGCGAACGTCTTAAAATATCAAAAGCAATGGGGCTAAACATGAGGGAGAAAGGGGTCAAGAAAAAATCCTCCAGGTGGAAATCTCCCGTTAACAAACCAGCCACTGGCCCCTTAACCCGTTCAGTACCATGGACATCCTTTATCATAGTATGGCAAATGTTAGATGATTTTATTCAGCTTAGGTAGGACCTCTTTAGCAATATTAAGGCTTCAAATTGCCTCACCCAACCCATTTAACCTAACTACCACAGATCCTTCCTAAGCTGCATACTATTGTCTAACTACAGGTAGAATACATTTATAACACACGTCGCTGGTACTCAAAGGGTTTTGGCCTACTTATAAGGAATAGACTATAGTCTCTCTCTCTCTCTCTCTGCCACGGACATTAGTTCCAGGGCAGTAGTTTCCTTTCCATTGTTCCCTTACCCACTCTAAACCACTGTTTGAACACGATCCTCAGTGTTTTGGAGGACAAGCAGCCTAGAAGGGTCACTAGACTTGTTGTTGCTTGATTTCCTTTGTACTCTCTCTCTACCATTTATGCCACGTCGTAGAATATCCTATACCCTTCTCTCTCTCTCTCTCTCTCTCGTCACCTAGAATAAGTAGCAGGAGAGAAGGGGGGGGGGGGGACAAGACTGGATTGATGGAAAGGGGGGGGGGGGGGAGAAGGACATGTGTTTCAGGCCAGTGTCGCGTCCATGTCCGTCAACACCTCTCTTTTTTTCTCTCTTTGGCCATCCATTCGGGGTTCAACCCACTGTTTTAAGACGTTTACCCCCATCCAGGTGTCAATATTTTCCTGACGAGCGGTAGCGAGCCAGCATTTATGTCTTCTCCAAACAATGCTGGCTCACTATCGCTCGCAAGGAATGCGACTCCATAGCCTAGCCTATGACGGTAAATTGACCACTTGCGAGTTTCAGGCTATAAGGAAGTTGGAGCCGTGAACATCGATATTAAATATAAATGCAATAATAATGTAAGTTTTCCCACACATGTTTCCCACACCTCTGCCTTGCTTAGGCCAATCGGCTTTCTGCACACTCCCATTTTCTTATGTTCTTATGTTTCACCTCTTCCATTGCTTCTATTCACAAATAGGCTATTGTTATTTTAACTATATTTTAATTATATTAAACATGGACACCACACCTTTTTCCAATTCACCGAAGAAAACTAAATATATAGCGACTATCACTCTTTCAACTTTGGGAGAGACACTTGTTACAGGCAGCCTTGCCTTTTGTCTCCTTCATACACAGCAAAAATAAATAAATATAATATATACAAATAATGTTGCTTTCTATATCATTATTTCTGGCTATAAAATTAATCTACCTGTGTTGCCCCCTACTAACCCCCTCTACCCCTCTCCCCATTGTTTCAGAGTGTGCTATGGAGGGACCCCCCCACCCTCGCCCCCCATGTCCCCCCACCCACTGCCCCCTCACGCCCGTCTCAGCCTTCTCAGTAGTCACCCCACATATTAAGGGCACCTACGGAAGAGGTAAGATTAAACTATTTACATATTTATATTTATTTGATATGTATTTATCGTATTATGTCTCTCTCTCTCTCTCTCTCTCTCTCTCTCTCTCTCTCTCTCTCTCTCTCTCTCTCTCTCTCTCTCTCTCTCCATATGTTCTTGGATGTAGAAGAGGCATTATGCACGCTACTGACAGTTAAATGGTCATATTACTTATAATATAACTCCATGTGTCCAGGCATTTTGGCTCGACTGTTAATTCCTTGATGTTGGCCCTGTCACTCATTCAACTCTTGGGGAGGCACTCGTCACAGGCAGTTTTGCCGTTTGTCTCACTCATTCACATAGAAAAAAAAACTAGCGTTCAAGAAAATACACTCCATATTCAACGATACTCATTTTCCTTCGACTGTACGGTCGCGCTAATAAGTCATGTCCCAGCTGTCATTACGTTTGGCTTTCTCTGTGCTGTATTAATGTCAGTCAGATGTTGAATAGGGTGGGTAAGTGTAGGAACATGTTTGTATATTCCACTTGATATGAAGAAATAAAGCTTAGATATTGCTGATACCAATTATTGATCAAAACATACTTGGTGCCGAGACATCACTTATTAGGCCGATTGTACAATCGGCCTAATAAGTGATGTCTCGGCACCAAGTATATATTGATCAATAATTGGTATCAGCAATATCTAAACTTGATTTATTCATTTCAAGTGAGATATACACACATGTTCCTACACTTACTCACCCTATTCAACATCTGACAGACATAAATACAGCACAGAGCGAGCCAAACGTAATGACAGCTGGGACATGACTTATTAGCGCCACCGTACGTACAGCCGTGAACCGGCAACCCTTCTCCCTCGTGTTTAGCCTCATTGGTTTTTAGATTTTATGACGTTCGGCCCATTCGTGGGAAGATATTGATACCAGTCAAGGTAGCTTCGGATATTACGAGGTGGCATAGAGTGTACACGTGACTACATTAGTACATACACATAACTACATACACAATCGCACGTACACACAAACCACGTCCACACGCAACAGCCATAACCCCGTATGCACATAGGTATAAAAAGGTACACATACACACACGCAACGATCATAAACGAGTATGCACATAGATATAAAAAGGTACACACACGTCAAGTACACGGAAAGTCTGACTAGACACACACACACACACACACACACACACACACACACACACACACACACACACACAGCCCGTAGCCTAGTAGGTAGAGCTCTCGTCTCACACACGAGGGGTCGGGGGTTCAATCCCCGGCCGGGCGGAGACAAATTGGGCTTGTCTCCTTTCATGTGTTAGCCTCAGTTCACCTAGCTGTAAATAGGTACCTGGAATAAGTGGACGACGATGTGACGTCCCATCTGGGGTTGGCAAAAATGGTACAAGGCGAGATGGGTATCATATGGTTCACCTAAGCTGATGGCTACCTAAGCCTTCGGGCGAGACGGTACCGTCTATAGTGAGAATGGTACCATACAGATCCACCCTAAGCCTTCGTTTCCGATGTCGCCAATTGGCTAAAAATACAGACTACACACACATCCATAGCCATTCCAACGATACATATAACATCTACACATATAGGAGGCGGGAAATAGCGAGCATGCTCACTCCCGCAATACAACTAGAGTAAGTACACACACACACACACACACACACTCTGTTTGCCAGACACTTAATCCAGGTGTCGATTTACACTTGGCGAGCGATAGCAAGCCAGCTAAATTTGGATTATATTTGGCATAATTTGTACAATTTTCGGTAGAAAAATGTCTCTGGCGAAACCTGATTTCTCCATACAATGATGGCTCGCCAGGAAAAAATCGTTACCTGAATGGGGAGAAACGTCTTAAAACAGAAAGCTGAATGGGGCCGAATGGATAAAACACAGACAAAACAGGTCGGTATGAATGGTTGGGGTTCCTAGATTAACAGAGTACCGTAGTATGATCAGATGAAGTATTGAGGGATAAGCCTTTGCAAATGCACCTTATTTCTTACATTCTACTTTTCCTATTTTTCCAAAGCGTGTAGAGAGGGGAGAAGGGGTGTTGGAGAGAGAGGAAGCTGTTGGAGTGGCTTTGTTATGTGTGTTTAGTCTGTATACGTCGTCAGGATGTTATTAATGTTCTTCGGTCGACCCCAGAAGAAGAAGGGGTGTGTGGATTCCACGACCAATCTCTTGGGATATGAAGATTATTAACCCCATTACTGTTACATTTACTCTTATTATATTACTTACTGTACCCTACTAATATCTCCAAATCCTGCTACGGACATTTGTCCCAGGGCAGTCTTCCCTTTCCATGTTTCCCTTACCCACTCTAAACTACTGTTTGGGCACTTGGCCATCAGTGTTTTGGAGGCCAAGCAGCCTTGAGGGGTCGCTGGATCTGTTGTAGCTTTATTTCCTTTGTACTCCTTTGTACTGTTCTAAATATTATTATCTACATAAATGATCTTGACTCAGGCATAAAGAGTAGGATCAGTAAATTTGCTG
Organism: Paralithodes platypus; assembly: GCA_032716605.1. Classification (NCBI taxonomy): domain Eukaryota; kingdom Metazoa; phylum Arthropoda; class Malacostraca; order Decapoda; family Lithodidae; genus Paralithodes; species Paralithodes platypus. The sequence goes on along the minus strand of JAVRFV010002245.1, from coordinate 1,162,654 downwards.
ATGATACTAAAATAGGTAGGATAATAGAGTCAGCTAGCGACAGGGAATGTCTTCAAAATTATCTCGATCACTTGCACGAGTGGTCCATAAATTGGCAGATGAGTTTCAATGTAGACAAATGTAAGGTATTAAGGATTGGAAATCGTAATTTAGATGCAAAATACAAACTAGACAATGTAGAATTGGAGAAGGATCTGGGGGTGCTCATTAGTAATGATCTGAAACCCAGAAAACAGTGTATAAGTGTTAGGAATAGGGCACATAGAATTCTAGGATTCATATCTGAGAGTGTTAGCAACAGGACTGCTGAAGTTTTCTTAAAACTATACTTAGCTCTAGTAAGACCCCATTTAGACTATGCTGTTCAATTTTGGTGCCCTTATTATAGAATGGATATCGACCCTTTAGAGGCAGTCCAAAGAAGAATTACCAAAAAGATACATAATATTAGAAATTTATCGTATGAGGAGAGGTTGAAAGTCTTAGGCCTGCACTCACTAGAGAGACGAAGATGTAGGGGAGACATGATAGAGGTATTTAAATGGATAAAAGGTTTAAATAAGGGCGATATAGATGAGGTATTAAAGCTAAAGAACGGCGACATAACCCGCTCAAATGGTTTCAAGTTAGATAAGTTTAGATTTAGGAAAGATATAGGAAAGCACTGGTTTGGAAATAGAGTTGTTAACATGTGGAATGCACTGCCCAGAACAGTAATTAGCTCAGAAACAGTTGAAATCTTTAAGCATAAGTTGGATTCCCATATGGGTGATATGGGCTGGGTGTGAATGGGAGCTGCTTCATGTGGGCTGCATGGCCATAGGCAGTTTCCCGCGATTTTATGACCTTATGTTGTTATGTAATTGGGGTTGGGTGTGACAGGGATCTGCCTTGTGTGGGCCGATCGGCTTTGTGCAGACTCCCATTTTCTTATGTTCTAACTCTCTCTCTATACACACACACAAACACATACACTCACACACACACACACCCATTCACTCACTCTCTCTCTCGACTCGACTATCCTCGAGTGTGTGTGTGTGTGTGTGTGTGTACGTGTGTGTGTGTCTGTCTCTCTGTACGTTACTTCCTGATATAAACCTTAAGGGAATACACACACACACACCCATTCACTCACTCTCTCTCTCTCTCTCTCTCGACTCGACTATCCTCGAGTGTGTGGGTGTGTGTGTGTGTGTACGTGTGTGTGTCTGTCTGTCTCTCTGTACGTTACTTCCTGATATAAACCTTAAGGGGGCTCCCCTCGTTTGTTTTCTCTTTCTCTCCCTCTCTCTTTGGCTTGTATCCATTCGGCCCCATTCAGCCTACTAGTTTTAAGATGTTTACCCCCATCCAGGTGTCAATATTTTCCTGGCGAGCGGTAGCGAGCCTGCATATATATATATTTTTTATTGACAGAAAGTTAAATTTGTACATTTTTCGGTAGAAATGTGTCCGGCGAAGCCGGATTTCTCCATACAAATTACAATGCTGGCTCGCTATCGCTTGCCAGGAAGAAATCGACACCTGGGTGGGGATAAACAGTTGGCTGAATGGGGTCGAATGGATACAAGCCAGAGAAAGAGAGAAAAAGTGAGAGAAAGATAAACAAAGCAGGTGAGGGTCCTTTAGCGGCTGTACCGGTAACATTGTGTTCATTATCTGACAGTAACTATTAATGTTATTCTTGCTATATTTACACTATTGGCTGCAGTTTAAGAAGGATCTGGGCTAGTAAAAAGGGTTAAGCGAGGTAGTTCCAAGCTTGTTGATTGCTGAAGGCTCTTTTTAAACTGAATAGAATCGTCTAATAGCAGCCAGCCAGAAGAAAGTTGAAATGACTCCACCGGTATAAAAGAGGTTAAGGGGAGGTTTTTAGTTGATTCCCTAGACTTCCATCAAGCTTAAAATTACTCCCCCTTAACCCCCTTTCAAGATAAATTACTCCCCCTTAACCCCCTTTCAAGATAAATTACTCCCCCTTAACCCCCTTTCAAGATAAATTACTCCCCCTTAACGCGCCCTTTCAAGATAAATTACTCCCCCTTAACCCCCTTTCAAGATAAATTACTCCCCCTTAACCCCCTTTCAAGATAAATTACTCCCCCTTAACCCCCTTTCAAGATAAATTACTCCCCCTTAACCCCCTTTCAAGATAAATTACTCCCCCTTAACCCCCTTTCAAGGAAAAATATTTACCCTTAACCCCCTTTCAAGATAAATTACTCCCCCTTAACCCCCTTTCAAGATAAAATACTCCCCCTTAACCCCCTTTCAAGATAAATTTGTACATTTGTCGGTAGAAAGGTTCCCCTTAAATTACAGGCTCGCTATCGCTCGCCAGGAAAAAAATCGACACCTAAATGGCACGAATGGTCTTAAAATTGACAGAAATGGGGCGAGGGTTCTTAAAATCGCCAAACTAATGGGGCAAGCGTCTTTAAATCTCACAAGCAATGGGGCTAAACATGAGGGAGAAAGAGGTTCAGAAAAAAATCCTCCAGGTGGAAATCTCCCCTTAGCTTGTATTGAACTGATGAAGGACGTCTAGGCTACTAATGAAAAGGCTACACATTAAGCTTATGAACCAACCTATAGACTGAAGGTAGATTGCTATAGACTGAAGGTAGATTGCTATAGACTGAAGGTAGATTGCTATAGACTGAAGGTAGATTGCTATAGACTGAAGGTAGATTGCTATAGACTGAAGGTAGATTGCTATAGACTGAAGGTAGATTGCTATAGACTGAAGGTAGATTGCTATAGACTGAAGGTAGATTGCTATAGACTGAAGGTAGATTGCTATAGACTGAAGGTAGATTGCTATAGACTGAAGGTAGATTGCTATAGACTGAAGGTAGATTGCTATAGACTGAAGGTAGATTGCTATAGACTGAAGGTAGATTGCTATAGACTGAAGGTAGATTGCTATAGACTGAAGGTAGATTGCTATAGACTGAAGGTAGATTATGTTAGGCGGATCAATTCTGATCAAGTGTAAGGGTTTTAAGCTTCCAGACAATAATTACCCGTAAAAATGGCTCGAAAAAAAGCTCGTGTGACTCCGGCCTTAGGGGGGTCACCGGCTTCTTTTTTATTTTCTCCCCTGTTTTCTCTTTCTCTGGCTTGTAACCATTCGGCCCCATTCAGCCAACTGTTTTAAGACGTTTATCCCCATTCCTGGCGAGCGATAGCGAGCCAGCATTGTTTGGAGAAATCCGGCTTCGCCGGAGACATAAATGCTGGCTCGCTACCGCTCGTCAGGAAAATATTGACACCTGGATGGGGGTAAACGTCTTAAAACAGTAGGCTGAATGGGGCCGAATGGATACAAGCCAAAGAGATGGAGAGAAAGAGAGACAAAAAAAAGCGAGATGGGCTCCCTTAATTGTTGACGGGCATGGACGCGACACTGGCCTGAAAACACATGTCTTACCTCCCCCCCTCCCCCCTTCTCTCAATCCCCCCCTGCACGTATCCCGTCCCTCCCCCCCTACCCCCCTTAACTCCTTCTCCTTCTCTACCCCCGCACCCCTAAAACCTCTTCCACTCTCTCTCTCTCTCGCCCATGGTATAATAATTCTACCTTGTTCTCGTCGCCCTCTGCTACTTCCAGCCACCTCCCTCCCTCTCCTTAACACTATCTGGTGTTGCGCAACGTCTTGGGGGTTATTTTGGATTTTTTTTTAATTATGGCGGGTTTTAATTATGGCGGGTTTTAATTATGGCGGGTTTTGTTTAATTATGGCGGGTTTTGTTTAATTATGGCGGGTTTTGTTTAATTATGGCGGGTTTTAATTGTTTTAGCCATTTTCGAACAATGTATTTTTAGTTTACCCCCTAGACTTAGAAAAATGCCTCTCCAGACCCCCTTCAAACTAAAAAATAACGTCCCCCAGACCCCCTTCAAGCTAAATGTGTACACTTTTTCGGTAGAAAATGTCCCGGCCAAAGGCCGCTTTCTCCCAAATTGAAGGCTCGCTATCGCTCGCCCAAAAAACATCAACACCTTATTGGGATGAACCATCATATAATCGCCAAACTAATGATATGAATCCTCTTAAAATCTCCAAGCTAATGGAGTAAAACTGGGAGGATTCAAATTGGCCCGCCCTGCACCTAATAGGGTTAATTGTTTATTATATAGATAGTCATAACCCTCGTATGTTGGTAGGCTAGCTATACTGTGGTACGTAGAGGAGGTGGTCACCATACACTGAGAGAGCTCTGAGGAACACTGATTATTGTAATAGCGGTAAAATAGTGAGAGTACAAAGGAAATCAAGCAACAACAGATCTAGTGACTCTTCTAGGTTGCTTGTCCTCCAAAACACTGAGGATCAAGTGTCCAAACAGTGGTTTAGAGTGGGTAAGGGAACATTGGAAAGGAAATTACTGCCCTGGAACTAATATCCGTGGCAGGATTAGGTAGTTAGTAGGGGACAGATGGGTTAGTAACTGAGGGGGGGATAAAATAAAGTTATTCATTTACAAACGCAGTCAGTCGCGGGTTTGATGCGAGATATTTGTCTAGGCTATAGAGAGATGCAACATAGGAAGGGCTTGAGCAAACGGGCTGTCATTTTCCACACCTTTATGTATTGAATGACCGAAATAACTGAAGTGCTTATTTAGTATGAGAGGTTGGGGTGGGGATATTTGGCCTACCTATAGTGTACTGAGTATAGTCCGATTATTATAAGTATAATAGGCTAAACATCTTGAACATTATTCTTGAAGTGACCTGCTGGCTGTTATTTCTGTCCTTTTCTCTCTTTCTCTGGCTTGTATCCATTCGGCCCCATTCAGCCAACTATTTTAAGACGTTTATCCCCATCTAGGTGTCGATTTCTTCCTGGCGAGCAATAGCGAGCCAGCATTATATGAAGAAATCCGGCTTCGCCGGTGAAATTTTTCTATCGAAAAATGTACAAATTTAGCCTGCTGTCAAACAAAAATAAAAAATCGCTACCGTTCACCAGTAAAAAAATTATACCTGGATGGGGATAAACGTCTTAAAACAGTACGCTGAATGGGGCCAATTGGATACAAGCCAGAGAAAGATAGAAAAGGACAGAACAAAATCAGGTCAACCCCCCTTAACTCGATATATAAAACTTATGCAGGGAACTGTACCGGTATATACATTTAATTATTAATGTATGTATTAGTATCACGGGAATAGGTCCGCTTGGGGGCATTCTGTGTATAGCCACCCTCGTAAGGGGAGTAAGGCGTCCGGCAATAGATATAGGTAGATAGATGTATTAGTTTCCTTGCTAGACCTCCATCAAGCTTAACAAAAAAAAAGTCAAAAAATAGACCCCCTTTCAAAAATTACACCTAAATGGCACGAAAGGTCTTATTAGGCCTATTGACAAATACATTTGGGGAAAGGTCTCAAAATCGCCAAGCTAACGGAACGAACGTCTTAACATGTCAAAACTATTATGTTGAACATGAGGGAGAAGGGGGTCCAAGAAAAGCGACTACCTTCCCCTTAATCTTTAACATCCCTCAAGTACAGTCGCGCTAATAAGTCATGTTCCAGCTGTCATTACGTTTAGCTTGCTCTGTGCTGTATTAATGTCTGTCAGATGTTGAATAGGGTGGGTAAGTGTAGGAACATGTTTGTTTATTTCACTCGATATGAAGAAATGAAGCTTAGATATTGCTGATACCAATTATTGATCAAAACATACTTGGTGCCGAGACATCACTTATTAGGCCGACTGTACAGTCGCGCTAATAAGTGATGTCTCGGCACCAAGTATGTTTTGATCAATAATTGGTATCAGCAATATCTAAGCTTTATTTCTTCATATCCAGTGAAATATACAAATATGTTCCTACACTTACCCACTCTATTCAACATCTGGCAGACATTAATACATCACAGAGCAAGCCAAACGTAATGACAGCAGCCGAGACATGACTTATTAGGTCGACTGTACCATACTGATAGCATATACAGAGTTACTGGTACCAAGCTTAGACCATTACACCGGCGAGTTCTTTCTCTTAAGGGGACATTTGCTGGTTTTTATGGTTCCACTTCTTCCTCATTCATAGCCCCATTAGTTTTGACATTTGTACATTTGTACATTTTTCTGTAGAAAAATGCGGTTCCTCTTAAATTACAGGTGCGCTATCGCTCGCCAGGAAAAAATCGACACCTACTGTAAATGGCACGAAATGGGGACACCGTTCATAAAATCGCCAAACTAATGGGGCGAACGTCTTAAAATCTCAAAGGCAATGGGGTTAAACATGAGGGAGAAAGGGGTTCAAGAAAAGCAAATCGTGGAATGTTAGCCAGAATATGATGAAAGTTACGTCATCGTGCTGAAGGGGTTAAGGGGGGGGGGGTCACCGAGTTTTTGTCTCTTTCTCTCCTGTTCTCTCTTTCCCTGGCTTGTATCCATTCGGCCCCATTCAGCCAACTGTTTTAAGACGTTTATCTCCATCCAGGTGTCGATTTCTTCCTGGCGAGCGAAAGCGAGCCAGCATTGTATGGAGAAATCCGGCTTCGCCGGATAAATTTTTCTATCGAAAAATGTACAAATTTAGCTTGCTGTCAAAACAAAAATATATATATATGCTGGCTCGCTACCAGGAAAATATTGACACCTGGATGGGGATAAACGTCTTAAAACAGTAGGCTGAATGGGGCCGAATGAATACAAGCCGCCTAACATAATCTACCTTCAGTCTAGTTACCGATTCCAGTGAAAAAATGTCCCGAAATATAACGAGAAAAAACTTGCTCATGGAAAAATCGCTCGTGTGACAGTGGCCTTAGGTACCGGTAGTTGAAATATAGTAAACCTTAACCCTTTCACGCATTTATGACGCAGAGGTTGCCAGATTAGCAATGGGAAATAGAGTTCTCTCACTCTTATAATTACCTCTCCAACATTAGTTTTCTGCCTACAGCTAACTCAAAGACAACTGCAGAGGTTGAAGTAACTAAACTAAAGGTTTCTAAATACCCCTGATGGTAACAAAGGCTTTAAAGTATCCCCAATAGGCTCAACACAGCTAACTCAAAGACAACTGGAGAGGTTGAAGTAACTAAACTAAAGGTTTATAAATACCCCTGATGGTAACAAAGGCTTTACAGTATCCCCAATAGGCTCAAAATCGCGCATATGTCGGAGAAGGTTAAGGGGAGATGGGCCACTTTCTCCCTCATGTTTAGCCCCATTAGTTTTTAGATGTTAAAATGTTTGCCCCATTAGTTAGTTGATTTTAAGACCTTTCGCCCCATTTCTTCGTCAATATTTAGATCTTTCGTGCTATTTAGGTGTCGATTTTTTCTCTGGCGAACGATAGTGAGCCTGTATAAAATGTACAAATTAATCTAGAAGGGGGATCTAATGGATGTTTTTTTTTTTTTTTAATTTGATGGAGGTCTAGGGAGGAAACTAAAAATATAATTAATACGTGCAAAAATCGCCCAAAAATTGAACCATTGAAGCTGGAAACTATAATTGCCCGTAAAAATTGACGGAAAAGGCGCTCGTGTATCACCGCCTTAACCCCTTCTGTACCAGTGACGTCTTTTATTATGTTATTCTAGCTGTGTTTACACGAGTTTGTGCAGTTTAACCCTCTCCGACATATGACGCAATTTTGAGCCTATTAGGGATACTTTAAAGCCTTTGTTACCATCAGGGGTATTTATAAACCTTTAGTTTAGTTACTTCAACCTCTGCAGTTGTCTTTGAGTTAGCTGTGTTGAGCCTATTGGGGATACTTTAAAGCCTTTGTTACCATTAGGGGTATTTATAAACCTTTAGTTTAGTTACTTCAACCTCTGCAGTTGTCTTTGAGTTAGCTGTGTTGAGCCTATTGGGGATACTTTAAAGACTTTGTTACCATCAGGGGTATTTATAAACCTTTAGTTTAGTTACTTCAACCTCTGCAGTTGTCTTTGAGTTAGCTGTGTTGAGCCTATTGGGGATACTTTAAAGCCTTTGTTACCGTCAGGGGTATTTATAAACCTTTAGTTTAGTTACTTCAACCTCTGCAGTTGTCTTTAAGTTAGCTGTGTTGAGCCTATTGGGGATACTTTAAAGCCTTTGTTACCATCAGGGGTATTTACAAACCTTTAGTTTAGTTACTTCAACCTCTGCAGTTGTCTTTAAGTTAGCTGTGTTGAGCCTATTGGGGATACTTTAAAGCCTTTGTTACCATCAGGGGTATTTAGTGACCTTTAGTTTAGTTACTTCAACCTCTGCAGTTGTCTTTGAGTTAGCTGTGTTGAGCCTATTGGGGATACTTTAAAGCCTTTGTTACCATCAGGGGTATTTAGTAACCTTTAGTTTAGTTACTTCAACCTCTGCAGTTGTCTTTAAGTTAGCTGTGGGCAGAACACTAATTTTGGAGAGGTAATTATAAGAGTGAGAGATCTTTATTTCTTATTGCTAATCTGGCAACCTCTGTGTCACAAATGCGTGAAAGGGTTAAGAAGGATCTGTGGAGTAGCCAGAAAAGAGTTGAAAGGACGGCATCGGCACAGAAGGGGTTAATATATGGAAGCTGTCACGTAAGAAAATGAGAGTCTGCAGAAAGCCTATTGGCCCACACCCAACCCATCACACAATCACATTTTCCTTGTTCCAAGTAAGTTGGTAAAAACTCTTGGACATTTACCGTGGACGTCTTTTGTATTTGATTCTAGGCATAAGCCTATTCAGTATTAAGGGGAGGTTTTTTGTTTGGTCCCTAGATATCCTTCAAGCTTAAGATTACACCCCCTTGAGCCCCTTTCAAGATAAATGTCCGGGCTGAAAGCCGGTTCCTCTTAAATTACAGGCTCGCTATCGCTCGCCAGGATAAAATCGACACCTAAATGGCACGAAAGGTCTTAAAATTGACATAAATGGTTGAAAGCTCTTAAGATCGTCAAAATAATGGAGCAAACGTCTTACAATTAGAAAATCAATGAGGCTAAACATGAGGGAGAAAGGAGTCAAGAAAAAAATCCCTCGAGTGGAAATCTCCCCTTAAGATGATTTTGTGCAGTTTAAAAAGGGCCTTAAGCAATTAACATGCTTCATACTTTCACGCTTGGCGGCTTAACCAATTTGTCTACCACAGATCCTTCTTGAAATATACAACATCGTCTAAATAAACTTGAAAAGACGTCCCGGTACAGAAGGGGTTAACCTCTAGAAAGGGTCAACCATCCCCCCCCCCCCCTCTCTCTCTCTCTCTGCCAGACTGCCTAGTAAGGACCTTGAGGTCTGTGTGGTCTGTGTATCTATGTAGCTCTCTCTCTCTCCATCGACGCCTCCTCCACCTCCTTTCCCCCCCCCCCCCTCCCTTTCACACACTCCGGAGGACTCGAGTCCCTCCCTCCTTATTAATCTCCAAACCCCTCCTCCCCTTCCCCTGCCTTCTTGAGTGGCCTCTAGAAATGAGTTAAAACTATCTTGATTCAGCCCTCAGATAACCACAGGCCCTTCTTAAGCTGAATATTATCGTCTAGTGATAGCCATAACAAAGGAATTAAAGAATGACATCGTGGTGTTGGTTTGATGAACATACCGGTACCTTGTTTAAACCTCTTCAATTGGTATTCTGGACCCCCTTCTCCCTTATATATAGCCCAACGGAACCAGATTTGGAAAATCTGGTGAAATTTCAGAGCATCTGGTGAAAAAAATATGTATCATGGAACCAGACAATATCTGGTGAAATCTGGTGAAAGTTCATTTTTTGGGGGAAATTCGGGGAAAAAAGGAGATTTAACAGCATATTTGTCTTCAAATTCCATATAATAGCCTAGTAATGTGAATATCTGCTTCTTTTCTGTCAATTATTCATATTAACAACATATTTATCTTCAAAATTCCTTATAATAGTCTATAGTAATGTAGATAAATATGACAATTTACCCACAGCTGGAAACAATACATATGGTAGCCTACCGAATATCAACTAAATATAGGCCTAACTAATTACCAAACACACCCTATTTTATATATATAATAGTAAAACAAATCTGGTGAAATCTGGTGAAATTTGGTAACATTTGGTAACTCATCTGGTTCCAGGCGGCTTTGGGAATCTGGCAACACTGCCACTGCCCTCCAGTGAGACTCAGTGAGTCAGTAGAGTTTTGGCTATGGAGTGGAGTGGACACCGGACATCGGTCCCTGTGGATCTGCGCGGTCTGCGGGCGGGTTCTAAAGAAGAAGGTCGCCGCGCCGATTAACTTAAACAATTAGGTTCGTATAGTGTATACAAATTGATTACATTCGTTTACATTAAAATTGTAGTGACGCCATGCCTGCTACTGTGCAGTGTGGAATTCTTCATGTGTTGCTTTGGTTATTTTCATAAATAATACAGTACATAGGCCTACAATAGATTCGTGGTGCAGTGCATAGTGTGTTGATTTTCGGTGTGAGCATCCTCGTGTTCGAATCCCCGGACTGCCACATGTGTTTGTAAATTTCATTAATCGATTTTAGGAGTATGGTTGGTTGTTGGAAGGAACATAGCCTAATAATTAGCTCAGAAACAGTTGAATGCTTTAAGCATAAGTTGGATTCCCATATGGGTGATATGGGTTGGGTGTGAATGGGAGCTGCTTCATGTGGGCCGATCGGCTTTTTGCAGACTCCCATTTTCTTATATTCTTATAGGCTATCTGTCATATGAATTATATAATTTGTTCTATATGTTTACTTTAAAGGTAATAATGAGTATGTTTACTGGTTTACGACTTGGAAATCTTGTTATTTGTTTAGCCTAACCCAATTTAGTTATTCCACTTGGCCTAGTGACTGCTCTTGAATATCAAATTTAATTATCAATATTATGTGCTCGTTTATCCCTCATGGCAGACAGACAGACAGCCACACACACAAACTGTAAGCATAATAAGGTCATAAATTCAACACATAATTATGAGCACGTTTTCATTATATTTTCTGAGAGACCGTAGGGTAGGCTAGGCTATATATATTCTGTCTGAGTGTAAACACAGTATAGCCTACTTGCACCATCATGATCTTTCTCCAAGCCCATCATCTTCACTTTCATCCTGGTCATTGCTATCAGACATTACGTTAATAAAATTATCAAACAAATGATCCTGTGCAATGTCTTTCGCACGGTAGGCTATTCTTCCTCTATTTTGTTGGTGTGGTTGATGCACTTTCGTCAATTTTCTGGGGTAATCTTGCTTAGAGCATCATGAGTAAAGTAAACATAGGCTATAGAACAAATTATATAATTTGTATGTGACCGGGTATACGGTATTATGCCTATATTAAGAGAACCAGACAAATTGTTCTGCATCAGCCTTTTACTGTTCAGTATGTTCACATAATTCAATACCTTTAAAGTAAACAAATTCCGTGCCTTCAGTCAGCTGGCTCGGGGTTTTCGCAGCAAGTGACGTTTCGCCGCAGGTACGGTCAGAATTTGTTATGCCTGTTCGCAGCAAATGAATGAGACGGTTCGCAGCAGGTTCGTTTAACTAACTGCAATATAAGCCTAAACCTCAGATTTTGTCACTCTTCTTACAGCAGTGTTTCTGACCAGTACGGTACTGCCTACTGCATAATCAATCGTAGGCTTGTGCATAGCATAATTCTTTAACAGTCTTGATAGCGTAATGCATAAATGCGCGGAATTTCGGCGTGAGTAGCCTATCCTAGGTTCGAGTTCTTGGAGTGCCACATGTATTTGTTGATTTAATTAATTGAGTTTAGAAGTAGGAACTAAAGTTGTTTGGTGAAAACATATGCATTATAGCCTACTGCTGACTTTAAAATATGCACCGGTACCGGTAAGCAGGCTTTTTAGTTCACCATCCAAAATACGATTATGCATTCAGTGCTTCCACAGCTTTTATTCTGAATTCCTTCGATTTCTAAAAATCCTTCTTTTTAACTCCGTAATTGTGTAATTATGCAGGTTATTACCACACTATCTATGATACATTCTAGTGCATTCCTAATGTCAGTCTAGCGTATATTTGTCGCAATTACCATAATTTTCCTCTCTATCTCCATAAGATTTCCTAATTGGTGTTTTTCAAACAACCAGGAAAAACAATGATTGTGAAAGTTGGCACGGTGCATTAAATCGTCGAGCAGGAAAATCAAAACTTCCACTTTATCTCGGGGTCGATCTGCTTGAAGAAGCTAAACAGTTAGTGTAGGCACATTGTCCAGGTACCAACGAGCAACCAATAAACAAATCCAAGGACACTTATTCAAGGCGGGGGAAGAATATATGAGAAGCACACCCAAAAGCATGCAGGCCAAGAAGCTCTTACGCAAGTGTGCTGGTGTATAGGCCTATCGTCCCTATTAATGTGTAAACTTAAATTAAGACACGATGACGCATATTATAATATTATATACTGTCTGGTTGATATTAGACTGTTTTCGTCATATTAGGAAATATATATATCCATGCTTAGGCTAGTAACATTGTCTAATGTTAACTAACATAAAAATACAATTACATAAGAGGTTAGGCAATATGTTATAAGTATAGCCTAATGCGGTACCTCATATAGTTTAGCACGTCCTGTTTGTTCTAGCTCTGTCTTGAGTCAGCCACCCCCCTCCCCCCCCTCAAAAAAGAAAAGTAAAACTATAATACAAACGGAAAGAAAACATAGGAAAATGGGGATTGGGCCTGAGTATATAGATAGATAGCTAGATAGCCGTCTTGTTGACAACCGAGAAGACCAAGGTTCAATTCCTCAACTGTTTAAAATAGTATGTCACCTAAATTAATAATGTACGGTCGCGCTAATAAGTCATGTCCCAGCTGTCATTAATTACGTTTGGCTTGCTGTGCTGTATTAGTGTCTGCCAGATGTTGAATAGGGAGGGAAATGTGTATATATTTCTTATGTAATATGAAGAAATGAAGCCGATATATTACTGATACCGGTACCTATTATTGATCAAAATATACTTAGTGCCGAGACATCATGAGCCAGTGTTAACACGTTTAAAAATAGCTATGACCGGTATGACAGGGATCTGCCTTGTATGGGCTGATCGGCTTTTTGCAGACTCCCATTTTCTTATGAGACTCTTAGACTATGCTTACAGGTACCTACCCGATAGCACTATCGTTAGTGAGTGATGTACTGTATTTTATATATTATTTTGTAATAGTATAGATATCTTATCAATATTTGTATGTTGTACTATTGTTAATGTCTTGTCATGTTGCAAATTTGATTTTAAATAATATTTTGACATTTAACATGTAGTTTCTTTATTCATGCAGAGTTTAGTAAAATTTGCCAGAACGTCCCGGACTTCCCAAACTTGACTACTTCCTTTAACGTGACGATAGTGCGTTGTTATAATTATGTGCGATTAGTTTGCTTGGGAAACAGATTAACTTGCTCATGTAGTAATGTACACCCTATGTGGTGGATTGTGTTCTTTTATTTAATAATTTTCATTTTAGTAAGCGTTGTTTCCACATAGCGATTTTGATAATTTAATTTGACTTTATATTGGCCTTGTCCCAATTTTGGTTTGTTTAGTTTGCAAGTTTTACATTTTAACTGAGAAGAGGCACCCTTTATGAGCACTGACTCCCATGCCTCTTTATCTATCACTAGGTAAGCATCACTTATTAGCGCGACTGTACAGAGCAGTGTCCCCCCCCCCCCCCCCTTCTCTCTCTCTATCTCCACCTCCACACCAGCCTACCCTCCCTCTCGCCACATGTTCCTCCCCTTTCCATCACCCTCCCTCCCTCCCTTCCTCCCCCCCCCCCCCTTCCTCCCTCCCGCCATCACTTGCCTTTAAGTCCTACTTAAGTGGTAGTAGTAGTGGTGGTGGTAGGGAGGTCACTTAACACCTTTCATTGCTACGGCACGTCTACAACTCTACTTTATTGTGCTATGTGTATAAAGGGGAGGTGTGGTGGAGTGGTCTTGCCACTGGCCTGGTAATCCAAAGGTCCCGGGTTCAAATCCCGATGTATCAATGGGAAGATATTATTGGGATGGAATTTGTGCTGTACCTAGTATCAGTGCATTACCACAAGCCCACCGAAACGTCAATAAAATACCCTCATTGTTCCCTGATTAAATAGCACTGTATGAATATTCCCATATTCAAAATATGCTATAGGGGTGCAATGCCTGGTGAGTTATCTGCTCAACAGGTGGCGTTGTGTGTGTGTAAGTGTGAGAGTCCGAGTGTAGGTGGTGAGACAGTGAAGCACGGGAACGAGGTGGCTTCAGAGATGGGGTCGTTTCGGGCCATGAGTGAGCACCGTGCCTCATGTGAAGGCAAGATGGCAGGTGCTCGTTGTACTCTACGTGCTTCACATTCACACTCCCTAGACTGGAACAAGACCTCACGGGCTTCACTGTTCATTGTAAAGCGGTGAATGTTAAGGCTCTCAGCCTATGCCCGAGAGGAAGTAAGTTGGAATATAGAAAAAAAAAAAAAAAAAAAAAAAACGAGACAAAACTACCTAACCTAACCAAACCTAGCCTAAGCTGACCTGACCAAACCAAACCAAACCTAACCTAGCCTAGCCTAATCTAATCTGACTTAAAACACTTATATGTACAGTACTTTGAATGTGTGTGAACTCTCAAACTATCGGCTCACCTAAACTTACATATACAGTATTACGAAATTTGTATTGTACCGTACCCATAATCCCGCCCACCAATGGTTACATAAGAACATAAGAAAATGGGAGTCTGCAAAAAGCCAATCGGCCCATACAAGGCAGATCCCTGTCACTCCCAACCCCAATTACAAGGCCCAATAATAGACCCATCTCACTAATGAGGGAAAATAGTACTAAAAGTCCAGATGGCGCTGGGGGTCTTATTCAAATGACTATCGTGTGTGATACACCATTGAGGTGTTTGAGGGCTTTCGTGATTTAAGAGGTTTAATACAGTTTGCACACTTATCTATGACACATAGTTGTGTAATATATGTTTACTAGATTCATAATATTGGAAGTTGTCCACATATATTTCCAAGAGTGAGGTGTCTTCCGGGTATTTTTGTTAAGCTTGATTGATGTCTAGGGAGGGGAAATTATCATTCTCCCCTCTCTATTAATGCCAATATACCAATGTAAAGGATAGATTATTATGGGCACTTTAATCACTCCTTTCATACCCATATATATTTTTTTTCTTTCTTTCTTTCTTATTCCAACTTACTTCCTCTCGGGCATAGGCTGAGAGCCTTAACATTCACCGCTTTACAATGAACAGTGAAGCCCGTGAGGTCTTGTTCCAGTCTAGGGAGTGAGACAAGTGAAGCACGTAGAGTACAACGAGCACCTGCCATCTTGCCTTCACATGAGGCACGGTGCTCACTCATGGCCCGAAACGACCCCATCTCTGAAGCCACCTCGTTCCCGTGCTTCACTGTCTCACTCCCTACACTCGGAATCTCACACTTACACACACACAACGCCACCTGTTGAGCAGATAACTCACCAGGAATTGCACCCCTATAGCATATTTTGAATATGGGAATATTCATACAGTGCTATTTAATCAGGGAACAATGAGGGTATTTTATTGACGTTTCGGTGGGCTTTGTGGTAATGAACTGATACTAGGTACAGCACAAATTCCATCCCAATAATATCTTCCCATTGATACATCGGGATTTGAACCCGGGACCTTTGGATTACCAGGCCAGTGGCAAGACCACTCCACCACACCTCCCCTAATGTCTATATGTCTGTAGTTCATGATAATAATTGTATGTTTACTAATCCACGAATCTCTCTCTTTCTTAGGTAAGTGTGTTGGTTGGTGAGCCTGGTGGTGAGTATGGAGTATGGATAAATTGTTGTTTGTTTACCAATCCACGTGTTTCTCTCTCTCTTGTGTGTTGGTTGGTGATCCCGGTGAGGCCTGGTAAAGTGATTATGGGCCCTTTCAATACCGGCAGTGTCTAATATATTTTTTCTAATCGAATTTATGCAGCTTGGGAAAGATTTGTGATGGTCAAAAGGAGTTAAGATAGTTTGAAACCTTATAATTATTGTTGGGGGTGAGTATTGATATCTTGTGAGTTTCAGGCTATAAGGAAGTTGGAGTAGCTGACATAGAAATAGCGTAAGAAGAAATTAAGGAACAAGTAACAAGTAACAAGAAATTAAGTAAGCTCAGTGATAGCGAAAGAACTCGTACCGAGGAAATTAGTAAATTCGTTTCATAAATATTTTTTGGTAGATGTAGAGGGCTGAAATAGGCTACCAAGTGATATAGTGGGCACAACGATAATATATCCTGCAAGAAAAAACAATAACATGGACGAGAATGAAAGGGGGATCAGCCTGTTGTAAAAAATCAGCGCTCTGCACTATCCCGGCGTTAATCTCTAACCGGTTTGGAGAGAAGATTAGAGTGTTGAGATAAGATTTGTAATTAGAGTGTAAAGAGTTAGTTTTAGGCCAACGATGTTTCTGCAGATCCTATAGTATGTCTTGATTGTACGTTGACGGTATCCAAATAACTCGGGGGATGGAGGGTGATTAAGGGCTTGCTTTAGTATTCTGTAGGCATAACCAAATATATCCTGTTTAGAGAGAGAGAGAGAGAGTTAGTTACCGTAATGCACATGCATCTCTCTCTCTCTCTCTCTCACGCGTCAACTCCCCGACATATCAACCCGACACACGGGGAATCCCGCTCCCGTATTTTGGATTTGCATAACTGTGTCTGTAATCACGTGACCCGATAACCCTCCTTCATACACACACACATACACTCAGGCAGGAAGTTTGATTACATACACAAGCAATCACAATCGCAGGCAGACACTTACAGATCACCTACACGCCTCTAGACTTGCACCGACACATACTGTATGTACATGAAGTTTGATTACACATACACAAACGTACACACAGGAAATTTGGTTACATATACACAAACGTACACACACACACACACACACACACACACACACACACCGCAAGTTTGATTATGCACCCACACATACATTCAGTCACTTACGTACTCGCATACGCGTACGCACATATTTGCAGACACACACATGTGCACAATAATGTAAAATATAAACTGTATATCTATCTCTTTATCTATCTATCTATCTATATCTACCGGTGCTAATGTGTGTGTATTCCCGCTTGGCACTAATCACGAATAGCTTGACTGTTGATGGAAAGGGAGTATGGGAGTGGGGGGGAATGTCCGAGCTGTCTGTCCTGAAACCATGCTAACTATGTCATCACTATATCACCTGTCTGTTTAGAAGTCTGTCTGTATAATATATATACAGTACACATAGGGTAGTTATACATAGGTACTTACACATAGGCGCACTCGCATGCATCAATACACACCCATGAATATTTGTTCACAAACACACTCACAGAAACACACCCTTACACACACACACACACAGAAAACCTCTCTCACTCCTTCAATTCACACTCATCTCACACACCTCTGCCCAATACACATACCGGTACACACTTGAGTATCACACACACACACACACACACACACACACACCTTAACTCTACATATCCCTTCCAGAACAATTATGAAATCACCTGGAGGCATCCGCTTTGCTTAAGCCAGCAGCACGGTTTTGGCAGTAATTTCTAGAAGGGTATTAACATAATGAAATTACTTGGTTCTCGCTGTCAGTCACGTAGGTTGTAGGAGAGAGAGAGAGAGAGAGAGAGAGAGATTTAAGACAATATACATTTACTACATAGACTTCGATCTATGCCAAGTGACTTTATCTCTTTCTCTCTCACTCGCACACATACACTCTCAATCTCTCTCTCACACATACACATACACATACACACACTAGTATCCCTCCTCCCTCTACACCCTCGTTCACCGTATTGGTTATAGCCTATACCCAATATTGACCACCGCTTCCAGTAGGCTTTATACAGTTACCTGCTATAATTTCTCTATACTGGTACAGTTTTATACAGTTTAACCCCTTCTGTACCGACGCCGTCATTTTAACTTTATTCTGGCAACTATTAGACGCTTTTATCCAGTTTCTAAAAAGACCTCCAGAAAATGAACAGGCCTCGAACTATCTCATTTAACCTTATTTTCTACCACAGATCCATCGTAATTTCCACAAAATAGTCTAAATATAGCTAAGCTAAATTTTGGAAGACGTCGCCGGTAGAGAAGGGGTTAATCCTTTCAATGCGATCACACACACACACGATGACACCCCCCTGTCTTTCTCTCCACTCCCTCCCCCCCCCCCCCCTAGCCTACATCCCCCTGCCCCCTCTATCAGAGCGAGGTAGCGACGGACACACACACACACACACACGTGACTCTTTTCAAGCTCAAGCGGGGTATTTGGGGCGTGTTAGGCATTCAGCCGTGTCTGTCTGAGTTTGGCCTCTCGCCATACCAAGGGACTGGAGTTCTCGAAAAGTGGCTCCAGTCCTGACGTTTTTTGTTTTACTTTGTGTGCTATTAAGGGGAGATGGTTCACTTTTTGGGCGATTTTTGCATGTATTCGTTATTTTTTCTAGTTTCCTCCCTAGACCTCCATCAAATTAAAAAAAAACATCCGTTCTAGATTAATTTGTACATTTTTTTGGTAGAAAAATTTCCCGGCCGAAGGCCGGTTCTTTTAACATTACAGGCTCACTATCGTTCGCCAGGGAAAAATTCGACACCTAAATAGCACTAAAGGTCTAAATATTGACGAAGAGATGGGGCGAAAGGTCTTAAAATCAACTAACTAATGGGGAAAACATCTTAACATCTGAAACTAATGGAGGTAAACATGAGGGAGAAAGTGGTCCAGAAAACCGGCCCATCTCCCCTTAAATAAATCTGTTCAGTACCGTGACGGCTTTTATTATTTTGTTCGGGTTATTATTAACCTTATCCGACATATGACGCGATTTTGAGCCTATTGGGGATACATTAAAGCCTTTGTTACCATCAGGGGTATTTAGAAACTTTTAGTTTAGTTACTTCAACCTCTGCAGTTGTCTTTGAGTTAGCTGTGTTGAGCCTATTGGGGATACTTTAAAGCCTTTGTTACCATCAGGGGTATTTAGAAACCTTTACTTTAGTTACCGGTACTTCAACCTCTGCAGTTGTCTTTGAGTTAGCTGTGGGCAGAAAACTAATTTTGGAGAGGTAATTATTTATCGTATTGCTAATTTTGGAATCACCATGTCCCTATCTATTTATGTATCTATCTTTTCGTTTCATCAAACAAGTGACAATTCATTAACTTTAATTTATCGTATTGAATGAGCACTGACTCCCATGCCTCTTTAACTATCACTAGGTAAGCATCACTTATTCACTTATTAGCGCGACTGTACAGAGCAGTGTCCCCCCCCCCCCCCCCTCTCTCTCCACCCACACCAGCCTTCCCTCCCTCCCTCCCTCTCGCCACCTTTCCTCCCTCCCCTTTCTCTCTCTTTCCCTGCCTCCCCCCCCCCCCCCCCTTCCTCCCTCCCGCCATCACTTGCCTTTTGTGTTTTAATTAAGGTTAAGCTTATTGTTTATGAAGGACTTCTAGAATTAAAATTAAATTGTAAAACTTGCAGCGGGTAGTGAAGCCATCGATAGTACATAGAAATACAATAATAATGATGGCTAAAGAGTATGTTAAATTGGGTTTTATGCATTTATATATTATATTTTAGCTGGTAATATCGATGTCTACAGCTCCAACTTCCTTATAGAACGAAACGCGCAAGTGGCCAATTGGCGTGATACATACAGTATACCGGTATCATACTTTGAACTCCTTTCAGTACGAAGAAGTAGTTTTTACTTTTAATTCTGGCTAACAAAGTATTGCTATTGTTAAGCCGGTATCACACGAGCGCATTTTCGAGCAATTTTTCTGGGCAATTGTCGACTTGCGAGTTTCGTTCTATAAGAAAGTTTGAGCTGTAGACACCGATATTTAACAAAATGTACAGCTAATATACGGTCGTAGTACATTGTCCTGGGCATACCCCTTTATACCCTCGGTTTTCCCCTCCCCCCACACATTTGGTGCCAATGAAAAGGCTGGACACTCCCTATGATCACGCCTACACACATGAACGCACACACCCACGTACGCGAGGCGCCGAGCGGTACACACTACACAGGCCTACAAGCAAAACCGCACACACGCACACATGTACGCCGACGGTCAGCAACAGGCCTATACCCGCGCACAGCTCGCCTCTCATTCCTTCCTTCTTTCTCACAGCTGTTCCCTCCCCGATTTTCCCGCGCTGGATAAATATAGCCTAGTATTATAGCCTAGTATATAATCACAGTCACGGTCGGACCCGTGACATGCATATATAAATACACAAAACCCAATTCAACATACCATTTATCCATCAGAAACCTACATTATTATTCTTTCATTTCTCTTTATTATCGATGTTCACGGCTCCAACTTCCTTATAGAAGGGAACTAGCAAGTGGTCAATTGTTGTCTGGCAGCTTCAAAATACAAGTTCCGTACGAATTAAAGTACCTAACATAATCTACCTTCGATCTAGTTTCAGATTCCAATGTGAAAATATCCCTAAATATCACCAGAAAACACTTGCTCATGGAAAATTGACGGAAAAAAAGCGATCGTGTGACACTGGCTGTATGCAGTTCAAGAAGGGCTATAGTCTATTCTCTGTCATAAGGCGATGCATCATGATCTCTACTCGTTAGCCTTGGTCGGCAACTCATCTAGGGGAGACAACCTTATACAAATTCGGGTGGATGGGACTCGTCAGCCTTGGTTGGTCTAGGGGAGTAAACCTGATACAAATCCGTACTGCTTACCTAAGGGTAAGGCAGGTTAGTGGATGGATTAGCCGAACACCACTGTAGAAAAATAGTGCTAACAAGATACACAGAGGGCCTCGGAGTCGGACCGATCCTAAATTGAGTGGTCATTCCTGTAAGTCCTTCACTAAACTGGCTCGGGTTGTCCCTCTCACAGGGAATAGGTCCGCTTGGGGGCATTCTGTGTATGGCCACCCTCGTAAGGGGAGTAAGGCGTCCGGCAATAGCTAGATAGATAGATCATGATCTCTATCCTCTGTAATTCAAAAAGGGCTTGAGCAAATTGGCTGTAAATTTACACATCTGTTCCATGACTGACTCTTCCCAAATGGTAGAAATATTAGCTATTCGTGTATGAGTTACAGAGGTTATGATGTTCGTCTCCTTACTGCGAATAGACTATAAGGCGAGAGCTTTTATAGTCAACATTCGATGATCAAAATTTTTGCTGGCAACATTTCTGGAATATTTTGCACTGGTATCGGAAACTAGACTGATGATAGATGAATTTAGGTGACCGAAACATTATAAATATTGACCGCATAAGCTGCCAGACCAGTGTTAAGGATAAATGTTAGGTGAAAAAGTGCTCGTGTGATACCGGCTATAGATATAAATTATAGCCTATGAATGTAATGGTAGCCTAACCAGATAACATTGTGTTGATAGGGTTATGTAAATTAACGACTACGGGATGTCCCTCTTAAGTTAAATATAGCCTAATCGTCTCCTATTTTCTTTAAATATCGAATTAAATATGCTAAGGGACTAAACTTTCCGCGGAAGATAATTCAAATCGTCTGAAGGCCTAATAAAACTTACGACGGGTAAAATGAATGAAAACAATGAATGAAATGGGTCCATCCAGAATGTTTGGCTATTTGCCAAATCGTCTAGTGGTAGCTGTACAATGATGTATGAGTTAGCATACGTTAAAAGCATGATTATTACTTACCTAGGCTTGTGTGAGGGAGGCTACCGCCAGTAGATGTCTCGTTTAAGGAGTTGCAGCTGAGCAACAAACAGCCTGTGTTCCCGCTTGGTTTTGGCGCAATTCTGAAAATGTCAAACGAGAGTTTAGCTTCTAAAGTACTTCGGCTAAATAATGTCAGCTTAGGCCTAGTCTAGACTCAATTGGTTAAATTTATATATTAGGCTACACATAACTTCGTTGTTAAATTAATACTATAGGTCGGTGAGAAAAAATATAGGCTTGAATATGCTGTATTATGCAACTTTGAGCACAATTCGTACTTCTTCGGGGTTAATACCATAACTTGAGTTTTCTGTTCATAATAATATTATGAACGTTTATAGTATAGCCAATGGACAAATAAGTGATGTTAGGTTACTACTTTGTGCGAATCAGAAGTTGCAAAGCGGTCATAACACACGCACATAGCCTACACACACTCATTGGCAGAGAGAGAGAGAGAGAGAGAGAGAGAGAGAGAATTATATATAGCCACAATGTAACTCAAAACGGGCAAGAGCAGTTATTGGGCTGTAGATTTCCTCACCAATTATTCCCTGGCTGACTCTTCCCGTATAGTAGAAATATTTGCGTGATTACCGGTACTCTAGTCTATTTTTATTTATAGAGGTAATTATTATGAGACAAGGACATCTATAGCCTACATACTAATTGACCATAAGGTTTTAGTACATTTATTAATACATAAAACCAAATTTATGTACAGTATATATGTATGTGTAATGACTAGCACCCATACATATTACTAACGTTAATGCGTAGAATGTTTGGTATGATCATCACAAGCAGTAGGTACGAGCTGGCTTACATACCGTACTACACACACACACACACACACACATATAGTCTACATCCATTGACACACACACATACTGTTACACATAAACACACACTCTCTGATACAAAAACTCACAGATACACACATACACACACACATCCATTGACACACACACATACCGGTACATATCAGCACACACTCTCTGATACACACACTCACAGATACACACACTCACAGATACACACACTCACAGATACACACACACACACACACACACCCACACATTCACAAGCTCTCACCTTCCCTCTCTCTCACGCACACACACTAACTAATTAAAACCGTACTAATTAATTTCTCTCTCTCTCTCTCTCTCTCTCTCTCTCTCTCTCTCTCTCTCTCTCTCTCTCTCTCTCTCTCTCTCTCTCTCTCTCTCTCTCTCTCTCTCTCTCTTCTCTTTCTCTCTCTCTCTCTCTCTCTCTCTCTCTCTCTCTCTCTCTCTCTCTCTCTCTCTCTCTCTCTCTCTCTCTCTCTCTCTTTTTGGTTGGTATTATAACTACCACATAGCATGCTTAAGCTGCATAATATCGTCTAAATATAGCTAGAACAAAATATAACACGTCGCTTACCCACCCTATTCAACATCTGACAGACATTAATACATCACAGAGCAAGCCAAACATAATGACAGCTGGGACATGACTTATTAGCGCGACCGTACATCTCAACCAGTAAAGCCGGTAGGCTACATTAGTCGTATAACTACACTTATGACAAATATGAACAGAAAACATAAGTACGTAAGAAAATGGGAGTTTGCAGAAAACCGATTGGCCCACACAAGGCAGATCCCTCTCACACTCAACCCTAATTATAGGCCCAGCTCAGACACCATGAGGAACGACCTCACCAAAACGGTCAGGTCAGAGCGCCGATTAGCCCACACCCGGCAGATCCCCCTCACACCCAACCCGTTCATAAAATGAAGTCAGGAAAAGCCGCTGGGAGCTCCGGCATTGTCGCTGAGATGCTAAAAGCAGCTGGAGATACTGGGGTAAAATTGGTCACAGAGTTGATTAATGCTATGATAAAGGAGGAAAAAGTTCCCTATGCTTGGCAGGAAAGTGTTATAGTAAATATATATAAAGGCATTAGTCAGGGGAAATTATCAGGGTTTGAAAATGCTCGATCAAGTCATGAAAGTCAGCGAAAGGGTCTTTGAATGCATGATCAGGGAAAGTGTTGCTATCAGCGACATGCAGTTTGGATTTATGGCGGGACGTGGCACAACTGATGCTATCTTCACTCTTAGGCAATTGCAAGAGAGGTACCTAGAGAAAAAACAGGGAGTTATACCTAGTTTTTGTAGATCTGGAGAAGGCCTTCGACCGGGTGCCCAGGGAGGTAGTGCAGTGGGCTATGAGAAAACTTGGGAGTGGAAGAGTGGTTGGTGCGTGTGATAATGAGAATGTATGAGGGGTCACGGGCAGCAGTTAGAGTAAACGGGGGCCTGAGTGAAGAGTTCTCAGTGAAAGTTGGAGTTCACCAAGGCTCAGTTCTGAGCCCATTACTGTTTGTTTTAGTCTTGGAGGTTCTGTCAAGGGAATTTAGGACAGGACTCCCATGGGAGATGTTATATGCAGATGATCTAGTTCTTATCGCAGATAGTGCGCAGGAAGCAGAGGCGAAGTTCAAAAGATGGAGGGAAGGTATGGCAAATATGGGTCTAAGAGTTAACATAGATAAAACAAAGGTCATGATTAGTGGAGTAGGGCATGGAGCTATGGAAAGAAGCGGCGACTATCCATGCGCAGTATGTCAGAAGGGATGGGATGTAATTCAATTCAATGTTGTGTCTGTAGTGACTGGGTACACAAGAGATGTAGTGGAGCTAGAGGACCTTTGACAAGAATCATAGACTTTGAATGTGCAGTGTGCAAGGGAGATCTTGTATTAAATGACCCACCTGTCAGTGTTGATTTCGACAGTGTAACGCTGGAGTGTGTGAAAAAGTTCTGTTACCTGGGCGATACAGTTTCCGCTGGAGGTGGCGCTGAAGCTACTAGCTCCATTGCTAGAGTCAGAAGTGGCTGGGGAAAGTTTAGAGAGCTGTTGCCACTCCTGACCATGAGAGGGCTCCCACCCCACCTTAAAGGGAAGGTGTATACCTCGTGCGTTAGGAGCGCGATGACCTATGCCTCTGAGACGTGGCCGGTTAAAGCGGAGGATGTCAATAGAATGGAACGAAATGAGAAGAGAATGGTGAGATGGATGTGTGGGGTTAATCTTAGGGACAGGGTATCAAGCGAGGAATTGAGAAGGCGTCTGGGCATTAGGAGTATCAGTGAAGTGATGCGCACGAGCCGACTTGGTTGGTTTGGACATGTGGAGAGAATGGATGATCAGAATTGGGTGAAGAAATGCCGGACAGTGAACTTGGGGGGAGCTGCGCGTAGGGGTGAACCTAGAATGACGTGGGCTCGGGTACTCCGGTCCGATCTCAAAATAAAGAACTTGACAACACAGGCGGCCCTTGACAGGACCGACTGGAAAGCTGCCATTTAGGACGTGAGACTATAACCACAGCTTCTGTGGACAAACGGTCTTTAAACTTGTATGTATGTATGTATGTATATCCTATGGGAAAAAAATTAATTGGTCGATCGGTCCTCCATATAGCACACATATATATATATCGTTATTTATACTGACACAAACATACCAAGACCAATTGTTAATGATAAATATAGCATATCAGTGGTAAATTAGACCTTTCCTTACCGGTATTAAATTCTACACTTGATATGATCACAAACCCGAGAATGCAAGATAGCGTCACACAGTATGTCTTACTGACCAGTTTCCCTCCATGCCCAAGCTGCACAAACACCAGTGATGCCACGAGTCAGGCGGTAAATTTATCGCACTGTATAAATTTTGGCGCACTAATAGAAAACTCCCCGGATTTAACCCATATTGCCACCCTCTTAGTCATTCTCTCGCTTTCCATACGTTCCATATGGCCGAACCATCTCAAGTTGTTCCTTTTCACACTTTCCAGCTACCTCCACACCACACCTCCTTCTTACTTCCTCATTCGTCTGTCTATCCCTCCATATAACTCCACATGCACTTCTCAAGTAACTCATTTCCACCTCTCTCACTCTTGGTCTGAGTCTCTTCCCGAACGTCCATGCTTCGCTTCCGTAAATTAGTGTCGGGATTACCACACTGTCATGCAAGGACTTCTTCACTTCCATACTGACCACCCGATTTCTTGTTACTGCTTTCAACGTTCCTACAACCCACTTCCCCTGTTGCACCCTCTCCCGCACTTCTTCATCCATAGTCCCATCTTTACTCAACACACTGCCCAGATACTTAAATGAGCTGACAATCTCCATAGCCTGACCGTTCAACTTCACCTCACAATCTGTGGCTTCACCCCTTTCGAAGACCATAACCTTGCTCTTCCCCACATTTTCCTTCAGAATCCATTTTTTGCACACTGTTCCAAACACATTTACCAGACCCTGCAACTCCCATTCATTATCGCTCATCAGAACTGTATCTTCAGCAAACAGCAGCACAGGTAGCTTCCACTCATTTCCCTCCCTTATCAGCGACACACCAACATCCATTGCTCTTCCTAGTATTTCATTCATGACTCCATCCATATACTGTATACAGTAAACAACCACGGGGACATCACACACCCCTGCTTCAACCCAACATTCAGATCAAAGAACTCGTTGCCATCTACTCCGTATATTCTAAGTACTTTCCACATACATTACCTTCTCTATCCACTCTGTCATAGGGCTTCTCCAAGTCCATTTGTTGCTTCTCCAGATATTTCTCCAAAATACAATTCAGGGTAAAAATCTGATCTACACATACCTTTTCCTTCTTAAAACTGCCCTGCTCGTCACCTATCAAATAAGACTAGATAAATCCAGCTAAATATAACCATTTGGGAATATATACTGTCTAAACGTGTCATAATCCCTTTTGAAGATTATAAGTTTATTCTGCCTTTCACATTAGATGATTTTATATAACTTAGGAAGGATCTGTGGGAATTTATATAAGTAAAGAAAGACTATCTCAACTAAAACCCTCTGACTTCCATACAAATTACCTTACCCTAATGAGAGAGAGAGAGAGAGA
Organism: Paralithodes platypus; assembly: GCA_032716605.1. Taxonomy (NCBI): domain Eukaryota; kingdom Metazoa; phylum Arthropoda; class Malacostraca; order Decapoda; family Lithodidae; genus Paralithodes; species Paralithodes platypus. Next base: position 1,135,894 of record JAVRFV010002245.1, on the reverse strand, counting down.
GAAATGCGTCATCTCTTTCTCGACACAGGTTTTCTTTAAGGAGAGAGATTTCTGGGTCCCCCTTCTTCCTCGTGTTAAGCCCCATTAGTTTTCCGATTTTAAGATGTTTTGGCCCATTAGTTTGGCGATTTTAAGACCTTTCATCCCATTTCATTGTCAATTTTAAAACTATCGTGCCATATAGGTATACAGTACATTTTTGTTTGTAGTGAGCGATAGCGAGCCTGTTGGCTAATTATAAGAGGAATCGGCCGTGACTTTTCTACTGAAAAATTTACAAATTTATATCTTGAGGGGATGTTTCTCTAAGTTTGAGGGATGTCATGTGAGGAAACTAAAAAAATATATGAATGAATTAATTAATTTTAATAGGCCCAAAAAGCAGCCTAATATTCACTTCATAAGCTATATTCTATATGTATTGAAGCATATTTAACTAACTGAGATCTGCTTTTTTGTTTACAGGTTATGGCCCGTCTGCCCAGCAGCCACCACGTCGTGTCCATCCAAGATCACAAAATGACACCATTACAGGTTAGTTGAATGCTGGTTTATGTAACCGGTAGCTATCCAGCAGTCCTCTTTCTCTGATCAGCCCTTTTCTTTCGTGGCTCCTAGGTTATATGATGAATTGCCTTTATCAATTAGACAGCTGAACTCCATAGACTCTTTCAAAAAACAGTTGAAAACCTTTCTCTTCTGTAGGAGTTATGATCTTGCAAGTGGCACAGTGACAGGTAGTTACAGACTCTAACTGCTGCCATGTTAAATAGTTGTTGTAGCTTGAACTACAGGTGAACTGCACCACACTTCTCTTGATTGTGGCGCAATGTGTTACGAGCGCTAGTGAATTCCTCTGGAAGAGCTGGCGCTTGCGAGAAATAAAAGACCAGATTATTATTATTATTATTATTATTATTATTATTATTATTATTATTATTATTATTATTATTAATTTCCGGAAGTTTAAGCCTATGCAAATTTTATTTAATCTTTGTTACTTTGCCATCACCCATTAAGATTGCACTGCTAGCTTTGGTGCATATTTTAGAGTTTTATATTGTTTCTCCCTTATATTACATTTCAGCTCTTAATGACGATCCTCTTTAGCTTATAATCTCCCTCAAGGACTCAAAGGGGCAAATATAATCTCCATTAACGCTCTAAATAACATTTCTTACAGTTTCTTACAGTAGATCCTCTGGAAAAAGGCAAACTATGCCTGTGTATCCAGCTCAGTACCAGTACTTGCACTGCTGCGGTCGTTCACGGTGTTGGCGGCGGCGGTAGCAGACGCAACATTTTTACTATTCTGTATTTTTGTTTTATAATCAAACTTCAAATCTTGTCTTCCCCATGCTTTATCAAGATTACTTTCAAACTCCCTTATTGATTCGGAATCGACTACATACTGGGGCAGTGCGTTCCACTCATTTACCACTCTATCACAAAATGAGTTCTTTGCCTTCTCAAGCCTATTTCTTTCTTTGTAAATTTTCTTAGTGTCCTCTCGTTCTTGTTCCCTCCCGCATCAAGAAGATACCTTCACACACATCCTCATCGTACTTTCCTGACACTATCTTAAAAGTCTCTATCATATCCCCTCTCTTTCTCCTATATGCCAGTGTCGGAAGCCCCAGTGTCCTCAACCTCTGCTCATAGCCCACGTTCTTCAACGTTGGTACCAGCTTGCTAGCTCTCCTCTGCACTTTCTCCACTGCTTCTATATCCTTTACCATATATGGAGCCCACACCTGGTTTGCATATTCCAGGTGCGGCCTAACCAGCGCTGTATATAGATTCCTGAAGATCTCTTCGTCAAGTGACACAAATGTCCTCCTTATCAGCCCTACAATTCTATTGGCTTTGTTTATCTTTTCCGCTAAATGTTCTGAGAAATTTAACTTATTGTCTATCACTACTCCTATATCCTTTTCTGCACTCACTTCCTCCATCGCTTCATACATACTGTATCCTACCTTGTCCATCTTGCTGGTCCCAATCCGCATGTACTTGCATTTTTTTGGATGAAAAGGCATTAACCAATGCTCAGACCATCCCTTCATGCCCTCCACATCTCCTTGAAGCAAACCCATATCTTCCTTACTCCTCACTCTTCTATACAGTTTAGTGTCATCCGCATACAGGTATACCTCACTTCCATTAGTTATAACTTCAGGCAAGTCGTTGATAAATATAACGAACAGCAGTGGTCCCAACACAGATCCCTGAGGTACCCCACTTGTAATTTCCCTCCACCCCGAGCCTATTCCATTCACCAATACCCTCTGTCTCCGATCTTTCAGGAAGGCTTCTATCCATTTCACACATTTCTCCCCTATATTATAGCTTCTAACTTTCTCTATTAACCTTTTATGTGGGACCTTATCGAAGGCCTTCATAAAATCGCAATATACCACGTCTATTACATCACCATCTTCTAGAATTTGCATCCAATCATCTACCACCTTAATTAGCTGTAGTACCGTCGACCTCCCCGGCAAGAATCCGAACTGTCTCCCACTGAAAAGTTGGTTTGACTTCATATGATCCATTATTCCTTATCTAATTACCGTTTCCATTAGTTTACACACAACACTTGTCAAACTGACTGGTCTATAATTCCCTGGGTCATTTCTCTTTCCCTTCTTAAATATAGCTGTTATGTTCGCCTCTCTCCAGTCCATCGGGATTTGTCCTGTATTAAACATAGGTCCTTCTTAAACGGCATGATACAGTCAATAGAAATTGTTATACAGTAAAAACCTTTGAAGATGTCTGAAATTACCCCAGTACTTAAAGGGTTAATGGAGATGATGCCTCTGAATCCTAATCTTCCTAAGCTGAATTCCCAGAAACACATCCATACTCTTATCTCTCGCCGTTCCACCCAATCACTCATAGACAACACGCAGCTGCGGGCACGACCTCCCGAAATCCACCCTTCTGAATTCTCCCTTCCTCGTGAGGATAGAGTCCACTTGGCCAGGCTGAGATACGGACATCATAGATGAGAGCTCTGTGGGAAAGCCTGACCCGTGGCCATAGCCTTCCTTAGGGACTCGGGGATGTTCGGCTAGGCAGCTTAGGGAACAACAACAACAACTTTCCCTTCTGAAATTTACTCACCCTGACATTCTTTTCACTTGCCCTGACATATTTGTCTTTACTTGCCCTCGTACACCTCTTAGTCATTCTCTTGCTTCCCATACGTTCCATATGGCTGAACAATCTCAAGGTGTTCCTTTTCACACTTTCCAGCACATCTACTTCCACACCACACCTCCTTCTTACTTCCTCATTCGTCTGTCTATCCCTCCATGTAAACTCCACACACACTTCTCAAGTAACTCATTTCCACCCCTCTCACTTTTCGCCTCCGTAAGTCAGTGTCGGGATTACCAGACTGTCATGCAAGGACTTTTTCACTTCCATACTGACCACCTTATTTTCTTGTTACTGTTTTCAGCGTTCCTACAACCCTCTTCCCATGTTGCACCCTCTCCCAAACTTCTTCATCCATAGTCCCATCTTTACTCAACACACTGCCCAGATACTTAATTATCATCATCATCATCTCCGATGCCTTACATAAGAACATAAGAAAATGGGAGTCTGCAAAAAGCCGATCGGCCCATACAAGGCAGATCCCTGTCACACCCAATGACAAGGCCCAATTATAGGCCCAACTCACTAATACCTTGAGTACTGACCCCACCAAAACGGTCAGAGATTAACACAAGATAACGGGGGTCTGCTGAGCGCCGATTGGCCCACACCTGGTAGATCCCCCTCAGACCCAACCCATCTCATCCATATGCCTATCTAATTTTATCTTAAAGCTCCCTATCGTTCTTGATCCCACGATATCACTTGGTAGCCTATTCCACCCATCTACAACTCTGTTACCAAACCAATATTTGCCTATATCTTTTCTGAAACGAAATTTATCTAATTTATATTTGTTCGAGTTCTTTCGCTATCACTGAGCTTCAGTACATTTTTCATGTCTCCTATATTTACCCCACTGAACCACTTGAACACTTCTATCATATCCCCTCTAACTCTGCGTCTTTCTAACGAATGTAAGCCTAATTTGTTCAACCTTTCTTCATATGGTAGATTTCTAATATTATGAATCATTTTTATTTGCAAGCTTCCAAGCTTCTGGAACTATACCTGTTTCTAATGACTTGTTAAAAAGAAATGTTAATGGGTAACTTAACTCATCTCTGCATTCTTTTAATACTCTAGCATATACCTAATCAGGACCATGCCTTGTTGCCCCCTGGGAAACCCCCGCTAAAGGATGGCCATGACAGAAACGTCTCCAAGCTACTTTGTCAAGACATGCCTATTCACACCAGCTGCCATTCTGAAAAAGCTCTCAGTTTGGAGAGGTCCTCGTCACTTACTGTCATGTCTCACTTCCATACGAGTGTGTTGGGAGCAGCACACTGTTTCTCAGTGACTTTAACTTCCTGACTAACCATTCTTCCTTTGAGAATACTATCAAGTTCTACAATCACCTTTCTCCCTTGCATTTTTCTCTCTTTTATCTCACTCTCCATTTTACCATATTTGCATAGTACAGCTCCCAAATACTTGAAGCTTTCAAACCTCTTCCAGTACTTAATTTTTCATTTTTATTTTACAACTTTTCTCATAAGAACATAAGAAAATGGGAGTCTGCAGAAAGCCGATTGGCCTAAGCAAGGCAGATCCCTGTCCCACACAACCCCAATTAGCCCAATTATAGGCTCAACACTCTAATACCCTGAGGATCATCTTACCAAAACGGTTAGAGATTAACGCAGGATTACGGGGGCTGCAGAGCGCTGATTGGCCCAACCCTGCTGATCCCCCTTCACACCCAACCCTTCTCGTCCATATGCTTATCCAATTTTATCTTAAAGCTCCCTACCGTTTTTAATCCCACTATAGCACTTGGTAGTCCATTCCACCCATCTACAACTCTGTTACCAAACCAATATTTGCCTATATCTTTTCTGAAACTAAATTTATCTAATTTGAAACCATTGGTACGAGTTCTTTCGCTATCACCAAGCTTTAGTACATTTGTCATGTCCCCTTTGTTAATCCCACTAACCCACTTGAACACCTCTATCAAAACCCCTCTAACTCTGCGTCTCTCTAACGAATGTAAGCATAATTTCTTCAACCTTTCTTTATACGGAAGATTTCTAATATTATGGATAATTTTTGTCATTCTACGTTGTACTCTCTCCAATGAATCTATGTCCATTCTGTAATAAGGACACCAAAATTAAACAGCATAATCCATATGGGGTCTCACTAATGACAAGTAAAGTTTTAAGATAACATCAGCAGTTCTGTTACTCACACTCCTAGAGATGAACCCGAGAATCCTGTTTGCCTTCTTTCGAACGCTTATACACTGTTGTCTAGGCTTCAAATCATTGCTAACAAACACACCTAGATCTTTCTCACAATTCGAGTTTTCTAATTCCATATTAGCTAGTTTATATTTAACATTTGTATGCATCTTCCCTATCTTTAATACCTTGCATTTGTCAATGTTAAACTTCATCTGCCAATTTACTGACCATTCGTGTAAGGTACCTTTTGATACCTTTTGATACCTTTTGATATCTACATACAAGACTTTACAGACTATTCAAAACAAAGCCCTGACGATCATTACAGGCTGCACAGCTACTGCACCCACAGATCACCTACATCAAGAAACCAAAATCCTCAAAGTCAAAGACCATCTGGACATGAGAGGCACTCAATTCCTGGCAGCAGCCTCCACGAACCAAGACCACCCACTAAACTACATGGCAACACACCCACAGACACCAAGAAATATCAAAACAACACCCAGCACACGGTATCACACACAATTATTGTCCTCTCTCCCTCCCTGCCCACCCCGAACCAACTTCCAGAAGCACATCCATACTCATATCTCTCACCGATCCATCCACTCACTCACAGACAACACGCAGCTGCCCGAAATCCATCCCGAAATCCATCCTTCCGAATCCTCCCTTCCTCGCGAGGACAGAGTCCACCTGGCCAGGCTGAGATGCGGACACCATCCAGCTCTCCTGAGCTATCAGAAGAGACTGGATGACTCCGTTGTCGACTCCTGCCCGGGATGTAGCACAGCACCCCATACCATTAAACACATCATAGAAGACTGCATTTCACACAACCACTTACGCCAACAACACAATTTACACTCAATGAGAGCTCTGTGGGAAAGCCCGATCGTGGCCATGGCTTTCCTCAGGGACTCGGGGCTGTTCGGCCAGGCAGCTTAGGGAACAACAACAACAACAACAACAACTAGCTAATGTAGAAACCCCTAACCGTGAAAGATGAACCCCATCCCTTGCGTACATCCCATCTCTCCTCTCTTCGTGGTGCAATGCATAAGTGTGTTGATTTTCGATGTGAGCATCCTAGGTTCGAATCCCCGGACTGCCACATGTGTTTGTTAATTTCATTAATCGAGTTTAGGAGTAAAGTTGGTTGGTGGAGAGAACATAATAATAGAAACTATCCCAGTTATCAATGAATGGTATTGCTTTTTCTTTGCAATATTTCTCCAAACGGCAATTGACACCAATCGCCCTGGATGTCCATTCCTTGGGAACTCCTCTTCTGGGTAGGATACAATGTACTACAGGGATCCCTCCCTTCATCCTAACCTTATCTAACACATCCCGATACTGCTGCAGCAGTTCCTCACTTCTACCCTTACCAACATCGTTACTCCCGGCACTGAGACAGATAATGGGGTTATCTCCACTATCTTCCAAGATGTGGTCCATCTTCTCTAAAACCTTCCCAACTCCATGGGCAGGCAGACACACAACCTTCCTAAGTTTAGTACGGGTAGCCCTAACTAAATGTCTTACCATGGAGTCGCCCACAATCGACACAGACTTACCTTCTCGGGACACAGACTTACCTTTCCCTCGGGAGGATCCAGCAGCTGCAGTTGGAGAACCCCCGGTGGTGGCAGAAGCTCCCTTGGTGGTGGTGGTGGTGGTGGTGGTGGTGGTGGTAGGTAGCACAGCTGGCTAACCCCCTCCCTTATCCTGACTATCTTTTCCCTCACATTCATCTCGCAAAGGAGAGAATGTATTTGTCACACTCATACCTATTCTACTATCCTGCTTCTTGAGTGTGACTTTCCCACCCGTATTTTTAACAACCTGCAATGAATACAATTTTTCATCAACTTCCTCCCTTTTCCCCTTACTCGACTTAATTTCATGTTCTTTCTTAATTCTATATTTGCCTTAAACCTATGGTTTCATGCATTCTTCTCTCAAACACCATTACCTTACATTTCCCTACATTGACCTTTAACTTTCTCTTTTCGCATACCCTGTCAAAGTCTGTGACCACTTTCTACATTTTCCGCCAACAGGACTGCATCGTCCGCATATAGGGCATGTTAAAATCTTCCACGCTTTTCCCTCTGATTCCAGTCTAGCTCCTACATCCATTGATCCCGCCCTACATTCTCTAATCAATCCATCCATGTATATATTTAACAACCAAACTGACATGACACATCCCTGTCTTACTCCTACATTGACCTTAACACTTTCACTTACCGGTAACTTATCTCCTACCTTCACATTTGCCATTGCATTCCTATAAAAAGATTTTACTGTCATTAGTAACTTTCCTCCCACACCATATACTGTTAATATATCCCATAGACCTTTCCAGTCTACTTTGTCATAGGCTTTTTTCTAAATCCATGAATGCTGCATACTTAAATGAGCTGACAATCTCCATAGCCTGACCGTTCAACTTCACCTCACACTTGTGGCTTCACCCCTTTCGAAGACCATAACCTTGCTCTTCCCTGCATTTACCTTCCGATTCCGTGTTTCGCACACTATTCCAAATTTTACCAGTATTACCAATATTTACCAATATTACCAATATTTACCAGACCCTGCAACTCCCATTCATTATCGCTCATCAGAACTGTATCATCAGCAAACAGCAGTACAGGGGTAGCTTCCACTCATTTCCCTCCGTTATCAGCGATACACACTGTATTTCTTGTATTTCTTTCATGACTTCATCCATATATACAGTACAGTAAACTACCACAGGGACATCACACACCCCTGTTTGAACCCAACATTCAGGTCAAAGAACTCGCTCTGCTCATTCTCCACACGTACTGCCGCCTTTGCACCCTCATACATGCTCTTTACTGCTTTCAGCAACTTGCCATCTACTCCGTATATTCTAAGTACTTTCCGCATACCTTCTCTATCCACTCTGTCATAGGCCTTCTCCAAAGCAATATACACCTTTTGTTGCTTCTCCAGATAGTTCTCCACAGCACAATTTAGGGTAAAAAAATCTGATCTACACATCCTCGTCCCTTCCTAAAAACCGCCCTGCTCGTCACCTATCCATTTCTCCGTTCTCGCTCTCTCTCTCTCTCAATCACTACCCTTCTACGCTTAGAAGACGCACAACTCTTTCCCCTTTACCCTTATATAGGGAACTATGTGCCTGTCTTCCAGTCCCCTTTTCCCATGCTAGTTTGCACATTTTCCATGCCCATTCGATCACTATCTTACCACCCTCAGCATTTCCCCACACACACCATCTATTGGTGCTTCTCTGGTGCTTCACTCTTTTCATGGCTTCACACACTTCTGACCTCCTGATCCCCACCTCCTCCTCCACTACTTCTCTTCTTCTCCCTCCCATACCCCATCCAACTATGTTTGCTGGCGCTTCATTCCTTAGTTAGCAATTCATCTTTCGACTCTCCCTTGTTTCACGGCTATCACTCTCCCCATTCTTATCTTTCCACACCCTTGCTGTGCCTTCCTACCTTCCCTAACTTTCTTGACTTCTTTCCAGAACAGTTTCTTACACTCCCTTCATTTTACACTCAGATTCCTTCCAAATTCCTCATCTATTTTTATCTTGCTTTCTTTCCTTTAGAGGTGTCGATAACTGGAAGTACCGTACTGACAACCTTGTTATGAAAAAGACATTATAGTACCATATATTTTTTTTTAGGTTTTGCCGAGGGTTAAAACAAATTTTCATATGATCTTTAGAGCATATAGGCTAGATTCCATATTTTTTTTATATCATTAACCCACGAAATCCGGGGGGCTTCATATGATCCCGATCGCTGTGTCCAGGGCCCTTTTGGTACAGGCAAACTTTTTATATTTTATAATATATACAGTAATATGTTCTACGTGAGCCATATTAACACTTTCAGTATTCGAGGAAACTGAATTCTCTAGCACCTACAAATCCTTCATATAGTCTAATTCAGTTTTTTTTTATAATACACCTTCACTTCTACTATATTTTATAGCTGTTACATTGTACTGGCTAAAAGATTTTTTTTTCTCCACAGAATGAAGACATCCCTACCACGAGGGGGGTCGGTTACGGTTACGTCAAGAATTGTCGTCTAGCTGATCTTACAGTCTCATCAATACTGAGGGCCTGCCCTCCAAAACACCTTGGGTCTCAACATCTACCAAGGATAACTACAGGTAAGGCTTAATAATAATAATACATACCTTTTCTCTCTAGCCCTCGGTCCGAGATTCTATGGCTTCTAAAGTAAACTTGTGTTTTTACATTTCACACGGGGAGGAGGATCCCTAGCCCCCTGCTGCCCCCCAATATATTCTTTAACCCTTTATTGGCGGCGCGTAACTTATGTCGTGTGAAAGAAATTTGGACTAAGTGGACTCCAGCCGGGGCTGGAGGGTTAAGACACTACAACTGCCTACCTTGAAAGAGAGAAGGGAGCGAGGCGACTTAATAACGATGTTCAAGGGAGTAAAAAGTTTGGAACGAGTAGATAGGGAAGATCTATTCGTGAGGGATAATGGAAGGACAAGAGGGCACGAGTTTAAGCTGAGGAAGGGCAGATGTCGTAAGGACACAAAGAAATTCAGCTTCCCATATAGGAGTATAGAGACTTGGAACAACTTGGAGGAGGAGGTGGTGAGAGCGAGGAACATTAACATGTTCAAATCTAGGTTGGATAAAAGTAAATATGGAAATAGGGCAACATAAGTTATGATATGTTAGTCCAAAAATACTGGGAACTGGGAATATCCACACACACTATACACCGCACCAAACTCACCTTAATTGATGAACACTGTCACCCAAACTTTTAATATTACGATAAAATGTGGGCTTTTTATTACAATGTTAAATACTTGCTCAGGGGCTTGGGCAGGTGAGAGAGAGAGAGAGTGAGAGAAATGCTGTGATCTGGTTGTGTGTGTGTGTTTTATTGAAAGAGAGAGAGAGAGAGAGATACACGCCATTACTTGTGTGTGTGGCTTTAATGCAGGTCATTATGGTCATATATAATAATCTAGTTATTTGGAAGTACTGTATATTTAATTAGGCTATTTATAGTACTATTTATCTAGGCATGCAGAAGCTCTATATGTTTATATTTTCCTGGCTATGGCTATCGATATATATATATATATATATATATATATATATATATATATATATATATATATATATTTTTTTTTTTTTCTTTCTATATTCTGTCACGGGCCTATAGGCTCTGACTGTACGGGTTCACTTCCACCATTCAAACGCATCAACCAGTCTGAGATCGGGGTCGGGGCTTCAAGCAACCAAACCAACAGAGGCCCGAAACTTCGCATCCCAATATCCTTCTTACTTCTATCCCTCTCATTTTGGTCGAGCAGAGTTTCGAAGTCTCGCTCAATAAATATGTAATTCAAATTAAAGTTCAATGCTATCTCTGCTCATGAACACCAGGGGGTGGATGTTTCTTTTCTGGTCACATTAAAACTACCGTAGTCAATGACGGGGCGGGAATAATGAGTGGGGTCAGTGTTATCTTAGGCTTTCTCGGTGCAACGTTCTCGGGAATATCGCTTCCAGAAAGCGTTGTTTTAAAACTCCAGGAACTACCCCCCTTCGGTTTGACTACGGGAGATATCGTGACTATAACTTATATTTTGATTTTCTTTTTTGTTTTCATTTTGTATAAATTAAATATTTTGCATTAATATTAATTACCATTGTATTTGTTTTATTTTGTTTTATAACTTTAAATTATAATTATATAATACCTAATGGTTTTGTTATATTACTTAAATTTGATTTTATTATATTAACAAAAATTGTGTATTCTTTTCTTATCCATATATATTTATACCCTAATGATTAAATGAAGTGAGGAAGATTAACCCTATATAATATCCAGAAGACTACTTTGAAGTCTGATTAAAATACGAGAACAAATCTTAAATTAAAATATCATCTTAGTAATAAATATTAAAATACGAGAACTACTCTTAAAGAGACTTTACCTTAATACAAGTACTAAATTAATAAAAGTACTTATCCATACTGAACACCCTTAAACTAAAGTTCAGTCTTTGTGTTCAACCTAAAGGTCACCCTCTAGACTCCTTCGGGGCCAAATCTTTAACTAAGCTAGTTCCACTAGTCTCTCCAAACTTTGGGTTGTAACATATTGGGGGCCCGTCCGTCCGGGATCTTTTCTGATTAATCTCTGCACTTCATTATATGAATTGGGTTTTCTAATGTTCATAGTAAATTCATAAATTTAATTATTTATCTTTACGTCACGATATCTTTAGCCTGAATTATTATATTACTCCTGATGCTTAAATACATTCCTTTCCCTTTAGTCGGTTTGTGCATTTTTAGAGGTAATAGCTCAGGTTGGTCATAAGTTGGGGAAGTTCTGTGGTTTACGAGATAGTCAGGATCACTTGTCATCTCAAATCCTCATATTCATCCATGTTCATTAACACTAGGCAGACGGTGGTGGACATTGTGTATCAATCTCTTAATCTTTCATGTGACGAAATTAGCGTTTTCGCACATCGGTCACCTATCTGAGTCACCCCTCTTTAAGTAGAATCTCTTCAGAATAGGAATGACCAGTTAAACTAGTCTTTTATAGCAAATCAAAACTATAGGAGACCATCCACGATCACCTAACATATATCTGTAACTAGAAGTAGGATCTCCTAACGCACATAAATCTCATGCCTTCTTCCTTTAGTTTCGATATCAAGCGATCGTGTCTCACGAGGTTCACTAATGGTCAGGTTCTTGCCTGTCGTCCTTACTTATCAACCCTCCTGTTGTTGTCGACCATAGTTCGCTCAACAGGTGGGAGTTACTCACACTAATCATATTGATTTGGGAAATTAGTGTCAACCTGACTATTAGGTAACCCGTCTCTACTAGGAATATCCCTAGTCCATATAGTATGCACTTGTTAATGGTTATCCAGGGTTAGTAATCTACCATTACCGGTAACTATAAAGCAAGTCCATATTAGTCAATATTGCCGTTCATTCCAGTCTTTATATTATAAAACCAGTGAAGCTATAGTAACCCCATCCTCTATACATTAGCTGTCAGTCTAGTATAAATTGAGCGGTAATCTTCTCTACCTCATCTAGTCCTAATTAAAATCAAAATGGCAAAGTTTAATGTTAAACAATTTTGTCGAGAGCCCTCTATAGACAAACTTAAAGGTCAGGTGATCTCCAAGGATGATTGGAAGTTTATAGCTTATTCCTTTGACATAAGCTATGAGAGTTCACACACTAAGGAAATCCTGAAAAACACAGTCATAGAAGAACTGACAAATAGAGAAATCTTACCTGCTGAAGCTGTAGATTCACTTACTCCCATGAGTAGTTCAATGATAATGGCTGATAATGATGAAGATTCCCAGAGTACCATACAGGAAAACTCCCAGGGGAAACACTCTCCATCTCCTGAGCCGTGGTCAGAAGACAGACTAGATTTTGAAAGGGAGAAGTTTCGGCAGCAGCTTCTGCACGAGGTTCAGGAGAAAGAGAAGCAGCTTCTGCACGAGGTTCAGGAGAAAGAGAAAGACAGACAGACAGACAGGAGAAAGAGAAAGATCGGCAACTAGAACTCTTGAAACTTGAGACACAACAACGGGAGAAAGAGAAAGACAGAGAACTAGAAATTGCTAAAATTCAAAACTTGGAAGAAACAAAACGCCTTAAAGAAGAGAAATTACAGTTGCAGAAGACCGAAATGGAAGCCCAGAAGCCAAGATTCCAACTATCTAAAAACATCTCCCTAGTACCACCCTTTGACGAGAGTGACCCAGAGAAATCTTTCTCCACGTTTGAGAAAACTGCTGAACACCTTAAATGGCCAAAAGAGGAATGGCCATGGCTTCTCCAACCCAAACTCGTAGGAAGAGCTCAGAAAACTTTCAATCACCTGGAGGACGTTAATGACTATGACTTTGTAAAGAGCGCTATATTAGATGCTTATGCTATCACCGCTGATCATTACCGTAGAACTTTTCGGAACTACATCAAGCCAGAAAAACATACATTTTTGGAGTTTGCCATGGATAAACTACGGATGCTTAAAAATGGTTAGCTGCTAAAAAAGTTACCACCTTCACAGAGTTAGTTAACCTTGTTGTTCTAGAGGAGTGGAAGCGTAGGTTACCGCCCAGTATGCTAGTATATATAGAGGAGAAGGGAGTGAATGACCTTACCAAGGCTGCTCAATTAGCTGACAGCTATGCTTTAATCCATAGGGTTGTACCAAGCTATGATAGGACAAAAACCCCAAATGTGAGATTCTCCTCAAGCTATAACCCTGTGTCTAAAGTCATGTCGCAAACAAATGCTCCCAAAAGCCCATCTCAAAGTCAAGGAAAGTCTGAAGATTTCTGCTCATATTGTAAACAGACAGGGCATAACATCATGCAGTGTACACATCCTAAGTGTAAAACCTCTGCTGCATACAAACTCACACTTGCCACTTCTCAAAGACCTCAAAAACAAACAAAACCTTCTGGGGCACCTATAACATGTATACATACCCAGAATGCCTCTTCTGATCCTTTTTCTGCCTTTAAGGTACCTGGAACTGTCTCTCTTCCAGATGACCCACAGACTTACCCAGTTACCATCTTAAGAGACACTGGATCAGCCCAAAGCTTGTTGTGTAAGACTGCCTTGCCTTCAGTTGAGAACCACTACACTGGGGGAAAAGTTACACTTAAATCTTTAAGCTCTGGTCATACTGCAGACATGGCTGATATACAGATAGGCAGTGACCTGATCCAGGGGTCAGTTAGAGTAGCCGTCTTGGATACAGATCTTCCTATTCCGGGGGTAACTTTCCTTTTAGGAAATGACTTGGCTGGACATGGGATGATTCCTGACATGATAGTGAGAGACAAACCCATGTTATACAGTCCTACTGCAAAGCTAGATCAGGAGAAACCACATATTTTCCCGGTTTGCGCTGTCACCCGTTCACAAACTGCTGCAGTGTCTAATGACTCTCTCTCACCCTCAGGTCAGGATACCTTGTTCACCCAGATCATGTCTAGGGAAAACCTCATACAAGCTCAAGAGGCAGACACTTCACTTGCTAAGCTCAGGCACATTGCTGATGACAAACCCATAAATGGGAAAAACCCTAACATCTACTATCACAAAGGGGTCCTTATGCGTAGTTTTCACCCGCCTGATAGGCCTGACTCAGATACTTGGTCTATAGTACATCAGGTAATCATCCCTACCTCCATCAGATCTGCTGTAATGGGATTAGCTCATGACGGAAACTCTGGTCATTTGGGACAGAGAAATACATACAGAAAGATCCTAGCTCATTTCTTTTGGCCTAACATGAAAAAAGATGTAACCAAATTTGTAAAGTCTTGTCACACTTGCCAGATAGTAGGGAAGCCAAATGAGACCATCCCTAAAGCTCCACTTGCTCCTATCCCTGTCACTACAGAGCCCTTTGAGAAAATAGTAATTGATTGTGTAGGGCCTCTTCCCAAAACTAAGAAAGGGAACCAGTATCTACTTACCGTAATGTGTGCTGCAACTAGGTATCCTGAGGCTTTCCCTTTAAAAGATATCAAGGCTAAGACTATTGTGTCCCATCTGTTGCATCTTTTCACAAAAGTAGGCATTCCTAAAGAAATTCAGAGTGATCAGGGGTCAAATTTTACAAGTAACCTAATGAAAGCAGTACTGAGGGAGTTAGAGGTAGATAAGAAAATAGCCACTGCGTACAGACCTCAGACCCAGGGTTGCCTAGAACGCCATCATCAATCTCTGAAATCCATGATAAAAAAGTTTTGTTTTGAGACTGAGAAAGAGTGGGATGCCAACATTGACTGGCTTCTTTTTGCCGTTAGAGAGTGCCCTCAAGAGTCACTAGGATACTCCCCTTTTGAGTTGCTATATGGGCGTCAGATCAGAGGCCCTCTAAAGGTCTTGAAAGATTCTTGGTTTGTGGAAGTATCTGATCATCCTTCTCGCACAGTTGCAGAGTACATAAATGAGTTAAAACTTCAGATGTCAAATGTAAGAGCGCTAGCACTGGCCAACCTTGAGAAGAGTCAGTCAAGAATGAAAACCCACTACGATCGCAAGTCTGAAAGTAGAACATTTAGTCCTGGAGACAAAGTCCTTCTCTTCCTGCCCATTCCTGGTAGTCCATTAAAAAGCAAATTTTGTGGCCCATATGTAGTCTCTCAGAAACTTTCAAAGCTAAACTATGTTGTTCGCACTCCTGATCGAAGGAAGGATCAAAGGATTGTTCACTTAAACCAGATGAAGGCGTACATAGAAAGGCCGCTTGAGGAGAATACCCCAATACTAGCTGTAAATACTGTACCACATTCTGTACCAGACTCGTGGGAATTGCAAAAGGTAGGAGACTCTGATGTGATTGAGTTTGGTGATCTTCCTTCACCTTGTGGAAGCCCAAAGAACAGCGAACTATTATGTACCTTAGATCAATATTTGTCTGACATGTCGCCATCACGTAGAGATGATCTTAGGAAATTGCTTGTCAGTTACCCTTCAGTCACATTGGATGTCCCTGGCTTTTGCAAGGACCATCATCACGATGTTATCTTGACCTCACCAGAAGTAAGACCTATCAAACAATCACCATACAGACTAAACCCTCAGAAGCAAGAGATCATGAGAAAGGAAATTGACTTTATGTTGGAGAAGTCCTTAGTGGAACCAAGTCATTCCCCTTGGGCGTCACCCTCTTTATTAGTCCCAAAACCAGACGGTAGTAGTAGGCTGTGTACTGATTACAGGACAGTAAATGCAGTGACAGTCTTCCAATATAGTCATGCCTTTTGGCATGATGAATGCTCCTGCCACATTTCAAAGGGTCATGTCATATACTATTCAGGATTTAGAATGTGTAGACACTTACTTAGATGACATCGTGATTATTTCAGATAATTGGGAGGATCATCTTTCCAGACTGGACGGGCTGATGGAGCGCTTGGCTGCTGCTGGATTCACCATCAACCTGGCCAAGTCCTGCTTTGGACGAGGATCAGTGACCTACCTTGGCCATGTGGTGGGTCAGGGTACTGCACGTCCCAAGGAAGCTAACGTGGAGACAATCACCGCCTTTCCCCAGCCAACTGACCGCAAATCCATCATGCGGTTTTTAGGGATGTGCGGATTCTACCGCAGATTCTGTCCGAACTTTGCAGCCATATCAGCGCCCCTCTCAGATCTTACAAGCCCTAAAATTAAGTTTGTCTGGACTCCCACCTGTACTGCTGCCTTTGACCAACTGAAGTGCCTCCTTTCATCCTACCCGGTACTTCATGCTCCTGATTCCGCATTGCCTTACCATCTTCAGGTTGATGCGAGTGATAGAGGAGTCGGGGCAGTACTTCTGCAACCAGATAAGACAACTGGCGTCCTACATCCTGTCTCGTACTTCTCCACCAAACTGAAGAGACACCAGAGGAGTTATTCCACAGTGGAGAAGGAGTGCTTGGCGATGGTGTCAGCGGTGAAGAAGTTCGAATGTTATCTCCCTCAGCACTATCCACCAATCATCATCTATACTGACCACAACCCTCTTACTTTTCTGCACAAGATGAAGAACAACAACCAACGACTTCTCCGGTGGGCTCTGCAGTTACAGGAGTACCATCTCATTGTTCGCCATATTCGTGGGGTAGACAATCGGATTGCGGACGCCTTGTCAAGAGATCTTCCACCTACAGCGGAGCCTATTCCTCCTCTCGCTACCTAGTCCTCTTCGCTCCCCTTCGAGGACTTTAAGGGGGGAGGTGTCACGGCCTATAGGCTCTGACTGTACGGGTTCACTTCCACCATTCAAACGCATCAACCAGTCTGAGATCGGGGTCGGGGCTTCAAGCAACCAAACCAACAGAGGCCCGAAACTTCGCATCCCAATATCCTTCTTACTTCTATCCCTCTCATTTTGGTCGAGCAGAGTTTTCGAAGTCTCACTCAATAAATATGTAATTCAAATTAAAGTTCAATGCTATCTCTGCTCATGAACACCAGGGGGTGGATGTTTCTTTTCTGGTCACATTAAAACTACCGTAGTCAATGACGGGGCGGGAATAATGAGTGGGGTCAGTGTTATCTTAGGCTTTCTCGGTGCAACGTTCTCGGGAATATCGCTTCCAGAAAGCGTTGTTTTAAAACTCCAGGAACTACCCCCCTTCGGTTTGACTATGGGAGATATCGTGACTATAACTTATATTTTGATTTTCTTTTTTGTTTTCATTTTGTATAAATTAAATATTTTGCATTAATATTAATTACCATTGTATTTGTTTTATTTTGTTTTATAACTTTAAATTATAATTATATAATACCTAATGGTTTTGTTATATTACTTAAATTTGATTTTATTATATTAACAAAAATTGTGTATTCTTTTCTTATCCATATATATTTATACCCTAATGATTAAATGAAGTGAGGAAGATTAACCCTATATAATATCCAGAAGACTACTTTGAAGTCTGATTAAAATACGAGAACAACTCTTAAATTAAAATATCATCTTAGTAATAAATATTAAAATACGAGAACTACTCTTAAAGAGACTTTACCTTAATACAAGTACTAAATTAATAAAAGTACTTATCCATACTGAACACCCTTAAACTAAAGTTCAGTCTTTGTGTTCAACCTAAAGGTCACCCTCTAGACTCCTTCGGGGCCAAATCTTTAACTAAGCTAGTTCCACTAGTCTCTCCAAACTTTGGGTTGTAACAATTCCAACTTACTTCCTCTCGGGCATAGGCTGAGAGCCTTAACATTCACCGCTTTTACAATGAACAGTGAAGCCTGTGAGGTCTTGTTCCAGTCTAGGGAGTGAGACATCTGAAGCACGTAGAGTACAACGAGCACCTGCCATCTTGCCTTCACATGAGGCACGGTGCTCACTCATGGCCCGAAACGACCCCATCTCTGAAGCCACCTCGTTCCCGTGCTTCACTGTCTCACCCCCTACACTCGGACTCTCACACTTACACACACACAACGCCACCTGTTGAGCAGATAACTCACCAGGCATTGCACCCCTATAGCATATTTTGAATATGGGAATATTCATACAGTGCTATTTAATCAGGAAACAATGAGGGTATTTTATTGACGTTTCGGTGGGCTTGTGGTAATGCACTGATACCAGGTACAGCACAAATTCCATCCCAATAATATCTTCCCATTGATACATCGGGATTTGAACCCTTGACCTTTGGATTACCAGGCCAGTGGCAAGACCACTCCACCACACCTCCCCATATATATATATATATATATATATATATATATATATATATATATATATATACCGGTATACAGTATATATGATATATTTATCCATCTATATCTCTCTTATCTATCTATCTATATCCATATTGTGTTTCCTGAAAAACTGTCAATCTGTCAACACTATATTGTGATTGGTCCCCCGGTGACAGCTTTTTCTCTCTCTCTCTGTCTCTGTCTCCGTCTCTCTCTCTGTCTCCGTCTCTCTTTCTGTCTCCGTCTCTCTCCGTCTCTCTCTCTCTCTAGACTCTCTCTCTCTAGACTCTCTCCGTCTCTCTCTCTCTCTCTCTCTCTCTCTCTCTCTCTCTCTCTCTCTGTATTTGAGTGTATGTATGAGTGAGTGAGTGTGTGTGTTTGTTATTTTTTTTGTTATAAGCCAAGGAAGAATATACAAGAAAGTAGCGAAGATAACTTGGAAACTTTGTGCGTCGGTAAATTTCAATGTAAGGAGAGGCGAGAAAAAGAGGAGGTGAGGAGAAAATGAGCGAGCGTTGAAGAGGAAGAGAGAGGAGAGAGGGGAAAAGAGAGAGAAAAGAAAGGATATGGGCGTAGAAAGAGTAGGAGGTGAAAGGAAAGAGGAGAGAAGTGAGGAAAGAGTAGGAGAGGTGTCAGAAGAGAGGAGAGAGAAGATCGGAGGTGGGTAAAGAAAGAGTAGGAGAGAGGAGAGGGAAAAGAGGAGACAATAGTATTGGTAACAGAATGGATATCCTTGAGACTAAAGTTGCTGCCCCCGACATTCCCTTGTTTGCCAAGATAGTTCAGCAAACATTTGAAGAGACCAAAAAGGAGCCGACCAAACGCACCACTGAGGTGGTAGATGGTGGAAAGAAAAAAACTGTCTGGGACCATCAGGTCCTGGTAGTGAAGCCAAAAGACCGATCCTCCGAGCCAGTAAGCCCACCAGATACAAAGGCAATCGAGACTGCTTTGGCTTTGGTTCCGGTTAACAAGTTAACTAGAACTGATTCAGGTGTACTGGTGGTACGACTTCCATCCAAGAAAGCGAAAGAAGATGCAGGAAGGGCCATCAATCAGTGTTTGGGGGTGGACAGTGCCTTCAGTGTCTCCGAACCAAAGAAGATGATGCCAAAAATGACTGGTAGGCATTGCTAATGACGCTGAGGATAATGAGATCATTCCCAGCATCCTCAACAAGAACCCAAGAATAAAGTCCCTGGTCGACGATGGCTTAGCTATGAATTTGCTATTCACCAAGCAAAAGAGTGATGCACACACAAAGACTGCGGTAGTAAAAATGTCACCTGAAATACGCTCTTCCATTGTGGATGATGGCAATTCTGTGTATGTTGGACTTGTGAGATGTCGTGCATACGATCGCTTCTGGGTAACACAATGTTACCATTGCCAGGGCTTTGGTCATACCAGTGACAGGTGTTATCGGAAAAATGAGGATCCAAAATGCAACTTCTGTGCCGGTACTCATAACTCAAAAGACTGCACCAACAAGACTTCCCCCAAATGTATAAATTGTATGAGCTCCACATCAGTTACGGAGCCGCCAAATCATTTCGCCTCAAGTAGAAATTGTCCTCTAATGACAGCTCAGAGAAATAAAGTTATTGAGAACACCAATTTTGTAGGTTCAAAAAACTGAAAAATGCACATGGGAGCCGGTTGAAACTGGGTCTGTTGAATGTTCGTTCCTTGCGTAACAAAATGGATCATATTTGCGAGATCTTGGATGAACGTAACCTTGATGTATTATGTCTCACTGAGACCTGGTTGTTCGAGTCAGATCTGAATATTATCCAGGCGGCATTGCCTAAAACCCATTCCATAATAAATGTTCCTAGGCCTAGGGGAGATCATCCGGGTGGTGGAGTGGCAGTTGTCTGCTCCACATCTCTGGTGAATATCTTGCAAATAAGCCATAACCCAGCCCCTCTTTACTATGAACTGTTGGAAGTGGAAATAAAACTCCATCAACAAATTCTAAGAATGGCAGTTGTCTATAGGCCTGGCCATCGTGGCACAGATAGGGGTTTTATGGAAGAGTTTGGGCAGTTTCTCGAGGAATTTTCTGCTAAAACCGGAAGACTTTTGATATGTGGAGATTTTAATTACTGGGTTGACAGCCCTCATCTGAAGCCATTCTCTCCTGAGTTCCTTGAGTTGACTGATCAGAACAATTTTGTAAACCATGTGTCCCACCCAACTCATATCTTAGGACACACCCTTGACTTGGTTTTCTCTCCTGTGGGTTGTGGTGGTGTTCTGGATGTTGATGTTGAGAATGCTGACCCTAATACCTCTGATCATGCTTTGATTACTTTCAGCTTTGATTTCCCTAAGCCACTCACACATGAAAAAGTAATCAGATTTAGAAATTATAAAAATGCAGACCAAAATTTGGCTAGCAGTGAAGTAAAACAGTACTTGGGAAGTATTGATACTTCCAACCTTACTTCAGATGAGCTGGTGGAGGTACATGGAAATGCACTTAAATTAGTGTTCGATCATCACTGTCCAGAAGTAGAGAAGAAAATCATAGTACGAGATGATTCACCCTGGTATAGCACTCGAGTTAAATTTCTTAGAAGAGCGCGTAGAAGAGCTGAACGTGAATGGCGGAAAAATAAAACAGACTCTACATGGTTGCAATATCTGTCAGCCAGAAGAGCTGTGGTCCACACAATCAAAGATGAAAAGAAAGTGTATTATCAGGGAAAAGTTGACTCGTGTGGTAATGACCAGAGGAGGTTGGCTTCAATTGTAAACAGTTTACTTGGAAAAACAAGAGTCAGCTTAAGACCTTCTGTACCCGATGCCGAGTTGGCTGCCAACTTTGTGGCATTTTTTGCTGGCAAGATAACTCGCATAAGACAGGAACTGGATGATGCTTCTGTTGGTGAAGAACTTTCAGTTGTACTCCAACCCCGACACATTCCTAATAATGTCCTCTCATCCTTTCACTCAGTAGAGGTGGACATGATCTCGTCCTACATAAGAAACCTCAATAAAACATTTTGCCCGTTGGATCCCATAAATGTTTCCAAGCTACCAAGAGTCTATGATCACACAGTTGAGTTTATTTCCAAAATAATTAATAAGTGCTTCTCTGAAGGTAGCTTCCCACATTCTGAAAAGCATGCACTACTCCGACCTACTCTAAAGAAACCTGGACTTGATGTTGAGAACATGTTGAACTATCGTCCTGTCTCCAACCTGTCCTTCATATCAAAGTTATTAGAGCGTGCAATACTTGACCAATTACAACCACTACTTCAGCAGAATGAAACTATCCCAATTTTTCAGTCTGCTTACCGACCGCATCATTCAACTGAAACAGCATTGATTAGAGTACATAATGATCTAGTTGAGAACATTTGCAATGGTGTGGCCTCACTATTGGTCTTGCTTGATCTCTCTGCGGCCTTTGACACAGTGGATCACGAGTTGTTATTGAGTGATCTTTATGATTGTGGTGTGCGTGACTCCGCTCTCTTGCTTCTTGGGTCGTACTTGTCAGGTAGATCCCAGAGTGTGATGGTAAATCAAGTGGTCTCGGACTCGACACCCCTGCAGTATGGTGTTCCGCAGGGATCAGTTTTAGGTCCTATCCTATTTATAATTTATATTAGCAGTTTGTCTCTTCTGCTTCGTGCACATAATGTCACCTTTCACTTTTATGCAGATGACACCCAGATTTATGTGAGAATCACAAATATAGTTGATATACGGAGTAAGATGGAATTGTTGATGTCTGATATCAAGAAGTGGATGAGAGCGAGAAAACTTAAACTAAATGATGGTAAAACTGATATTCTCATCATCCGAGGAAATAGAAGAGCTGATGATATAGTGGGTGCCCTCTCCATCAATGTGGGTGGATCTCAGCTGCGACCGGCCAACTCTGTTCGAAATCTGGGTGTATATGTGAACTCCCGATTAGATTTCAAAGAGCATGTAAACCAGATAGTTAAAAGTTGTTACTTGCACATCAGAAATCTCTATTTGGTGAAGCCGTTTTTAACCAGACGTTGCCTCCTGACGTTGGTTCACTCATTGGTCTTCTCTCGTGTTGATTATTGCAATGCCCTGTTGGTGGGTCTTCCAAATTATATTTTGAAGAAAGTTCAGTCTGTTCTTAACAGGGCCGCAAGACTAATTTTTGGTGTTCTACCTAGAACTCCTACTACATCTCTTCACATAGAACTGCACTGGCTGCCAGTAAGAGCAAGAATAGAATTTAAGTTGTGTTTGGTGACTTTTAAGGTTCTCAAATTTGGTGAGCCTAGGTACCTTGCGGAGCTTCTCAGGCGCCCACCGGCACACCATGGTGTAGTTGTGCATCATGACAATGACCCTTTTCGTCTTGATGAACCAAGGGCTTTCCAGCAGTCTTCTTTCTTTGAGAGGTCATTCTCCTACATGGCTCCGAGGTTGTATAACAGGTTGCCGCTGTCCATGAGACAACTGAGTTCTGTTGAATGCTTCAAGAGACAACTTAAGACTTTTCTCTTTGAGAGAAGCTATGATCTTGAGAGAGGTGTCATGACAGATGGCTATAGAGTTTAGGCTATTTTGCCACTGCTAGTGATTGTTAAATGTGTGTTGTATATAAGCCTTCTTTTGATGCATTGATTTTTGTTCTTTTTTCTTTCTCTTTTCGAGCGCTAGTGAATTCTTCGGAAAAATTGGCGCTTATGAGAAATAAGTAACATGCTTATTATTATTATTATTATTAATAGGAAAGGTGAAAGAGGAGATAAGCGAGGAGTAGGAGAGATGGAAAGAGAGGAGAGGTGAAAAATGAGAAAAGCGGAGACGGGTTATGGAAAACTGAGAACATAGACAACGAGATAACAGTTGAGGGGAGGCGATGACAAATGTAACCGGGTACTACAGAGGTATACTGTAGAGTCGACTAGAATATGCTGATAAGAGGATGGACAAATACACAGTATATAGGAGATAATAATAAACTGTATTGATAGCGTAATGGTTGGTGCACGGAATTTCGGTATGAGTATCCTAGGTTGGAATCCTTGGAGTGCCACATGTATTCATTAGTTTCATTGATTTCATTAATTAGGTTTATTTGCAAGTTAATAGGTGGGTTGGTGATAATATGAACAAGCAAAATAATTAAAAGGTAGGGAAGACTAGAACAGAATTGCTGGAGAAAAATGGTGGAGAAAAAATGGTAGGAGAGAGAACAATGGAGGGAGGAGGAGGAGGGTAGCTCAGAATTTGATTTGTCTATCTTAATTTATTACTTTTATCTCTCGCTCTCTTACTTTAGCTCTCTCTCTCTCTTACTTTAGCTCTCTCTCGCTCGCTCTCTCTCTCTCTCTCTCTCTCTCTCTCTCCCTCTCTCATCAATAAGCCTTTCATTATTATCTACCGTTTGAATAATTTGTCGATATGAAGCCATGAAAAAATATGAGCAAAATGAACCAGTTCGAACCCTTTTACCCTGTTCAGTTCCGTCCTTTTTCATTGTATACTGGCTCCTAATAGACGATTTTATTCAGCTAAAGAAGAGGCCTTAAGTAATTAACAGGCTTCGAACTATATTAATTAACCTTTTTTACTACCGTACCACAGATCATTCCTAAGCTTCATAAAATCGTCTAATGATAGCCAGGAAAACAGTCAAAACATTCACGATCGCGTACTTTGCTAAACACTTCTACGCCTTTATTTTGAGTCTCCCCACACAAAGAAAATGAGAATACTTTTAAAACAACCCCAATTAATGCAGGACTGAAACTTTTAATTGGGCTGTCTCACAATTTTTTAATTATTTCTTCTTCCATTAATTTGAAAGCTCGGTCTCGGAGGGTACGAGGTAGTGATTTACTTCTCAATTAACCCTCCAGCCCCGGCTATGTATTATATATATATTTCTCGAAACCCGGGTGTTTTGGCCGAAAAACGTCTAGGCTAGGCTACCGTATATTCGTTAATCAGACTGCTTCCCGCATTCCCGTGCATCCCCAAGCGTAGCTGTGTTATTTACTTGTAGAATGGCATTAAGTAGAGCTCTCTAAGTCAACTGGTTGAGTTGTGATGATGATTTCATTGGAGATAACTTTATGGCCAAAACAGCCACTTTACACTACTTTTCGATACTTAACAACATACAGGCACACACGAACAAGCGACGCTCTCCTTCTTGTGGCCGGAGATGCGGGGCGTCGGTCCAGCCGGCTGTTGTTTACATGCGTCGGATCGACGCCTCGCACACCAAGCTCACAGGCTTTGACCTCATGGGTGTTTAAGAGCCCTTCCGGGCAGCTCGTGTATGCTTTTTTATGGGCGTTCAAGAGCCCTTCCGGGAACAGAGGGTTAAGGGTATTTTGGGCGTGATAATTACGTTGGTTTTGGGGTGGAGTGGAAGGAAGAGGTTTAGTGTGAAAATGTCTTGGTTTTAATGTTTATGTATTTATGTATTTACTGATTTTTTGTTTGTTTCCTCTCTAGACCTCCATCAAGCTTTAAATAATCCCCCCAAGATTCCCCTTCGACATTAATTCACTGAAAAATCCCTCAGGCTAATGCATACATCATCAAGTGAAGGAATAACAGGATCCAACTTTTAATTCTTTGACTCCAAGATAATTCATAAATCATCAATTTATAGCCACATTATCATGACAAATTGCGTACTGAATGGGTTAAAAGTTAGTTTTATTGGGCTCGTAAACTGTAATATTCGTGCAATGATACCGTACTCTGGATAGTGGGAGTGGGTATGAAATGCAGAGTATTTTTATGGAGCTTTATTGTTTTTGCATCTACACAAATATTCATACTTACAGTTCCTATAGACATTGCTATAATAGCAGGGTGTATTATTGATACTAGAGGCTTAGAGATGTATTGACTATGAGAAAGAGAGAGAGAGAGAGAGAGAGAGATAGTGTTGATACGGGCTACCTATGTGTTTTGGTGGTGTTCCTGTTTTGACTTAAAGATTTATTGACTACGAGAGAGAGAGAGAGAGGGGGGGGGGGTGGAGAAAGAGAGAGGTATATAGATAGATATATTGATAGATAGATAAATTAATAGATTGATAGATAAATTAATAGATTGATAGATAAATTAATAGATTGATAGATAAATTAATAGATTGATAGATAGATATATAGAGAAAGTGTGTGTGTCAGAGAGAGAGAGTTAATATATGAGTTAATATGTGTTATGATGGTGTTCCTGGTTTGACTTAATGATTTATGGTCAGAGTGAGAGAGAGAGAGAGGGGGGGGGGGCTTTCGTGCTAAGTCATGCCACCAAATTACTGTTGCACACACACACATATAATCATACATCTACACATAGACCATACTCTCTCTCTCTCTCAAATATCTCGCATCAAACCCGCGACTGATTGCGTTTGTAAATGAATAACTTTATTTTATCCTCCCCTCAGTTACTAACCCATCTGTCCCCTACTAACTTCCCAATCCTGCCACGGACATTAGTTCCAGGGCAGTAGTTCCCTTTCCAATGTTCCCTTACCCACTCTAAACCACTGTTTGGACACTTGATCCTCAATGTTTTGGAGGACAAGCAGCCTAGAAGGGTCACTAGACCTATTGTTGCTTGATTTCCTTTGTACTCATTTGTACTCTCTCTCTCTCTCTAACTATACTATAAATTCCTTCAGGCAATTTCCAAGCCCTGCAAATTCAATTCTAATTATTTTCATGTACGGCACATTGCCGGAGGGAGCGGAGGGTGGGGAGAGAGCCTTCATCTTTGCTATCCTTTCCTTCCACTTTCTCTTAGGATTGCTATCTCTATTAGGATTAAGTTCTGGCCACCTCGCAAGGATCATAAGATCTGTGTGGCCAGTGTATCTATGTAAATCTCTCTCTCTCTCTCTCACAACACACTCGCACTCCACCCAAAGAATACAGTACATTGTTTTTGTATCGGCCAAACAACACACACACACACACGCACGCACGCACGCACGCCTCTCTCTCTCTCTCTCTGTACATTATTACCGACACTGTTAATGTAAGATTATGATGCATTATGTAATTTGTTTAAAATGATTCTATTGTATGAACAGCCATTGTATATTTAATGGAAATAGTATAATCTGAATCTCTGACTCGACAATCCCAGCATGTGTGTGCCTGTAGTCTATTCGCTGTAAACTAGGCGAGTAATCATGGCTTCTATCCTGTAACTCAAATAGGGCTAGAGCGAATGGGCTGTATATTTACACATCTATTTCGTGACTGACTCTTCCCAAATGGTAGATGGATGCCCCCCCACAAACTCAGACTTGCTAGTGTGAATGTTGGTAGTTTGAATCTGCGTGCGAATGAAGTGGCTGAGATGTGTGAGAGGAGGCGAGTGGACGTCTGCTGTACCCAAGAAACACTCTGGAAGAGGCATGGGGTACAGTGGATTATCGGAAGGAGGAAAAGATATAGGATATACTGGATGACTGATAAAGCGAAAGGAGGAGTGGGTGTTCTGGTGGCTGAAGAGCTGGCGGAAAGTGTGCTTCAGATTACGAGAGTTAGTGAAAGGCTGATTGTTTTGAAGTTGAAAGTTGGTGAAAGAATTCTGAATGTGATATCTGCATATGCCCCACAGGCTGGTTTACAGAAAGAGATAAAAGAGGACTTCTGGAATGACACCGTCAGTGTCATTTCAGGCCTCTCGGAGAACGAAATAACTATCGTGGGGGGGGGGGGACCTCAATGGTCACGTGGGAGCATCTGCAGATGGATACGAGGGGGTACATGGAGGAATTGGTTACGGAAGGAGAAATCTAGAAGGCGAATATATATTGGAGTCCTGCGTTGCACTCAACATGTGTAACACAAAGTTCAAGAAAAGACAGAGCCACCTGATCACATATAACTCTGGGGTCTCCAGTAGCCAGATAGATTACTTCTTGGTTAACAGGAAAGACTGGAAACTAGTTCGAGATGTAAAGGTCATCCCGAGCGAAGAATGTATCCCCCAGCATAAGCTACTTGTGTGCGACATGAGCTTATACAGAGATCCTAAGCGCAAGAAGGTTTACATACCCAAAAGGAAAGTGTGGCTGCTGAAAGACAAGGAAGTTAGGGATAGGATTCATAATGAACTGGAGGAAATGAATAGAAATAAGGAAGCTAGGCCTAACGATGTAAATAGCCAATGGAACTTTCTTAAGCATAGCCTTATCGCTGCCACTGACAAAGTCTGTGGGAAAACAAAGGGTCACCCCAGGAATAAGACCTCTTGGTGGTGGAACGATGAGGTAGAACATGCTGTGAAAGAGAAAAGGAGATTCATGGAAGAAAGGAGGCAGCAGGGAGGAATACCAGGCAGCTAAACACAAGTGTGTAACACTTACAATCCCAATGGGATCTTCAACCTAGCTAGGCGAGTTAAAAATGACAGTAGGGATATTATAGGTGAACAGTGTGTTAGAGATGATAATGGGAAGATTGTGTATGCAGAAAATGAAATCAGAGAAGCATGGAAGGGTTCACTATGAACGATTGCTAAATGTAGAGTTTGAATGGGATAAGGAACAGCTTAGTATCGAAAAACCAATATCTGGGCCCCCTCCTTTGATAGCACCAGCTGTAGTGAGCGACGCAATCAATAAAATGAAGGACGGTAAAGCTCCAGGTTGCTCCGACATTGTCGCTGAGATGATAAAAGCCTCAGGGGAGATTGGTGTAAACTTAGTCACTGAGTTGATAAACACCATTATTGAAGATGAGAAAATCCCAGAGGATTGGCTCAAAAGTGTAATAGTAAATATATACAAAGGAAAAGGGGATGCACTAGATAGAGGAAATTATAGGGGCCTGAAAATGCTTGACCAAATCATGAAGGTCTGTGAGAGAGTCCTTGAGGGTTTGATCAGGCAAAGCATCTCTATTGATGATATGCAGTTTGGTTTTATGCCAGGACGTGGTACAACCCGATGCTATCTTCATAGTCAGGCAGATACAGGAAAGATACCTACTAAAAGGCAGGGATCTTTACTTTGTGTTTGTGGACCTGGAGAAGGCCTTTGATAGGGTACCTAGAGATGTTGTACAGTGGGCTATGAGGAAACTTGGTGTGGAAGAGTGGCTGGTGCGTGTGATAATGAAGATGTATGAGGATTCGCGAAGTTTGGTGAGGGTGAAGGGTGTACGGAGTGATGAGTTCGCAGTCCGTGTTGGAGTCCATCAGGGTTCAGTGTTAAACCCCTCCTCTTTATTATGGTCTTGGAGGCGCTGTCTAGAGTTTTTAGAGGCGGACTCCCGTTGGAACTGTTTTATGCAGACGATTTAGTCCTAATAGCTGACAGTATGCAGGATGCTGAGGCCAAATTCAGAGAGTGGAGAGAGGGCATGGCGAGCAAGGGTTTAAGAGTCAATATTAACAAAACCAAGGTTATGCATTGTAGTTTGGGACGAGGCAATGTGGAAAAGAGCGGTGCATACCCATGTGCAGTGTGTGGAAAGGGAATGGGCGTTAACTCAATTCAATTTAGCATCTGTCGATGTTGGGTACACCATGGGAGTAAGCGCTGTAGTAGAATAAAGGGGCCCCTGCCGAAGGATAAGTCAGAAATAGAGAAATTTGAGTGCGTAGTGTGCAAAGGCGAGCTTGTGTTAAGTGATGATCCTGTGGCTGTGAATTTTGGAAATGAGTCTTTGGAGCTGGTGAACAAGTTTTGTTACCTAGGGGATACCATCTCTGCCGGTGGTGGGGCCGAGGCTGCCACTGTTGCTAGAATTAGGTGTGGCTGGGGGAAGTTCAGAGAATTGATGCCAATCCTGACCATGAAAAGAATGCCTCTCCCCCTGAAGGGAAAGGTGTATGCCTCATTTGTTAGAAGTGCAATGACGTATGCCTCAGAAACATGGGCCGTTAAAGTCAACAGAATGGAGCGTAATGAGATGAGAATGGTGAGATGGATGTGTGGGGCCAGGCTACAGGATAGAATAACAAATGTTGAGCTGAAGAGACGTTTAGGTATAAAGAGGATGCGTACAAGTAGACTGGGATGGTATGGACATGTGGAGAGAATGGATGAACAAAATTGGGTGAAAAAATGCAGGTCTGTGATTGTGGAGGGAGCTGCACCAAGGGGTGGACCGAGGAAGACCTGGGATCGGACTATACGCGCCGATCTCAAATCCAAGAACTTGACAAGTGAAGCAGCCCTTAACAGGTTGCCTGGAACGCCGCCATTAGGACAAGAGACTGAAACTGCACTTATGTGTGGAACACTCAGTCTTAAAATTTTATGTATGTATGTATGTATTTGCTCGATTAACTCTTAGTCATTTTTGAGTTCCAGAGGTTAGAGGTCATGATTTATCGCCTACTTACAGCGAATAGACTATAGTGTGTAGGGAGTTAGATCTAATGGATGTTTTTTTTTAAATTTGATGAAGGTCTAGGGAGGAAACTAGAAAAATAATGAATACATGCAAAAATGATGGAGGTCTAGGGAGGAAACTAGAAAAATAATGAATACATGCAAAAATCGCTCATATTTAGGTACAACATTTTCGCAGTAGCCAAGTAGCCTAATCAAGATGAAGACACGACAAAATTACCGAAATCTGAAAATGAACACACTATAGTTAAGGGGAGATTTTCACTTAAGATTTTTTTATTCTGGACCCCCTTCTCCCACATGCTTTGAGATTTGAAGACGTTTGCCCCATTAATTTGGCGATTTTACAACATTTCGCTCCATTTCTGTAAATTAGACACTTCTCATGCCATTTAGGTGTCTATGTTTTCCTGCAGAGCGATAGCTAGCCTGGAATTTAGGAGGAATCGGCCTTCGGCTGGGACATTTTCGTATCGAAAAATGTACACATTTATATAGAATTCTGGGGGCCACTTTTTTAAAGCTTGACACAACGAACGGGTGCCACCCACCACTGCTGGGGGGAGACGAACGGGTGCCACCCACCACTGCTGGGGGGGACGAACGGGTGCCACCCACCACTGCTGGGGGGGGACGAACGGGTGCCACCCACCACTGCTGGGGGGGACGAACGGGTGCCACCCACCACTGCTGGGGGGGGACGAACGGGTGCCACCCACCACTGCTGGGGGGGGGACGAACGGGTGCCACCCACCACTGCTGGGGGGGGACGAACGGGTGCCACCCACCACTGCTGGGGGGGGACGAACGGGTGCCACCCACCACTGCTGGGGGCGGACGAACGGGTGCCACCCACCACTGCTGGGGGGGACGAACGGGTGCCACCCACCACTGCTGGGGGGGACGAACGGGTGCCACCCACCACTGCTGGGGGGGGACGAACGGGTGCCACCCACCACTGCTGGGGGGGACGAACGGGTGCCACCCACCACTGCTGGGGGGGGACGAACGGGTGCCACCCACCACTGCTGGGGGGACGAACGGGTGCCACCCACCACTGCTGGGGGGGGACGAACGGGTGCCACCCACCACTGCTGGGGGGACGAACGGGTGCCACCCACCACTGCTGGGGGGGACGAACGGGTGCCACCCACCACTGCTGGGGGGGGACGAACCGGTGCCACCCACCACTGCTGGGGGGGACGAACGGGTGCCACCCACCACTGCTGGGGGGGGACGAACGGGTGCCACCCACCACTGCTGAGGGGGGACGAACGGGTGCCACCCACCACTGCTGGGGGGGGACGAACGGGTGCCACCCACCACTGCTGGGGGGGGACGAACGGGTGCCACCCACCACTGCTGGGGGGGGACGAACGGGTGCCACCCACCACTGCTGGGCGGGGACGAACGGGTGCCACCCACCACTGCTGGGGGGGAACGAACGGGTGCCACCCACCACTGCTGGGGGGGGACGAACGGGTGCCACCCACCACTGCTGGGGGGGGACGAACGGGTGCCACCCACCACTGCTGGGGGGGGACGAACGGGTGCCACCCACCACTGCTGGAGAGGGACGAACGGGTGCCACCCACCACTGCTGGGGGGGGGACGAACGGGTGCCACCCACCACTGCTGGGGGGGACGAACGGGTGCCACCCACCACTGCTGGGGGGGGACGAACGGGTGCCACCCACCACTGCTGGGGGGGACGAACGGGTGCCACCCACCACTGCTGGGGGGGACGAACGGGTGCCACCCACCACTGCTGGGGGGGGACGAACGGGTGCCACCCACCACTGCTGGGGGGGGACGAACGGGTGCCACCCACCACTGCTGGGGGGGGACGAACGGGTGCCACCCACCACTGCTGGGGGGGGACGAACGGGTGCCACCCACCACTGCTGAGGGGCGACAAACGGGTGCCACCCACCACTGCTGGGGGGGGACGAACGGGTGCCACCCACCACTGCTGAGGGGAGACGAACGGGTGCCACCCACCACTGCTGGGGGGGGACGAACGGGTGCCACCCACCACTGCTGGGGGGGGACGAAAGGGTGCCACCCACCACTGCTGGGGAGGGACAAACGGGTGCCACCCACCCACGTAGCCCTGAACAGCCCACCCACCCACGTAGCCCTGAATAGCCCATCCACCCACGTAGCCCTGAATAGCCCACCTACGTAAGTAGCCATGAATAGCCCACCCACCCACGTAGCCCTGAGCAGCCCACCCACCCACATAGCCCTGAATAGCCCACCCACCCACGTAGCCCTGAATAGCCCACCCACCCACGTAGCCCTGAATAGCCCACCCACCTATGTAGCCATGAATAGCCCACCCACCCACGTAGCCCTGAATAGCCCACCCACCCACATAGCCCTGAATAGCCCACCCACCCACGTAGCCCTGAATAGCCCACCCACCTATGTAGCCATGAATAGCCCATCCACCCACGTAGCCCTGAATAGCCCATCCACCCACGTAGCCCTGAATAGCCCATCCACCCACGTAGCCCTGAATAGCCCACCCACCTATGTAGCCATGAATAGCCTACCCACCCACGTAGCCCTGAATAGCCCATCCACCCACGTAGCCCTGAATAGCCCATCCACCCACGTAGCCCTAAATAGCATAAGATCACAACCGTGACGAACGGGTACCTCCCACCACTGCTGGGGGGGGGACGAACGGGTGCCACCCACCACTGCTGGGGGGGGGGACGAACGGGTGCCACCCACCACTGCTGGGGGGGGACGAACGGGTGCCACCCACCACTGCTGGGGGGGGACGAACGGGTGCCACCCACCACTGCTGGGGTTGGGTGGGGGGTGGGGGGTGGTGGACGAACGGGTGCCACCCACCACTGCTGGGGGGGGACGAACGGGTGCCACCCACCACTGCTGGGGGGGGACGAACGGGTGCCACCCACCACTGCTGGGGGGGACGAACGGGTGCCACCCACCACTGCTGGGGGGGGACGAACGGGTGCCACCCACCACTGCTGGGGGGGGACGAACGGGTGCCACCCACCACTGCTGGGGGGGGACGAACGGGTGCCACCCACCACTGCTGGGGGGGACGAACGGGTGCCACCCACCACTGCTGGGGGGACGAACGGGTGCCACCCACCACTGCTGGGGGGGGACGAACGGGTGCCACCCACCACTGCTGGGGGGGGACGAACGGGTGCCACCCACCACTGCTGGGGGGGGACGAACGGGTGCCACCCACCACTGCTGGGGGGGGACGAACGGGTGCCACCCACCACTGCTGGGGGGGACGAACGGGTGCCACCCACCACTGCTGGGGGGGGACGAACGGGTGCCACCCACCACTGCTGGGGGGGACGAACGGGTGCCACCCACCACTGCTGGGGGGAGACGAACGGGTGCCACCCACCACTGCTGGGGGGGGACGAACGGGTGCCACCCACCACTGCTGGGGGGGGACGAACGGGTGCCACCCACCACTGCTGGGGGGGGACGAACGGGTGCCACCCACCACTGCTGGGGGGAGACGAACGGGTGCCACCCACCACTGCTGGGGGGGGACGAACGGGTGCCACCCACCACTGCTGGGGGGGGACGAACGGGTGCCACCCACCACTGCTGGGGGGGGACGAACGGGTGCCACCCACCACTGCTGGGGGGGGACGAACGGGTGCCACCCACCACTGCTGGGGGGGGACGAACGGGTGCCACCCACCACTGCTGGAGGGGGACGAACGGGTGCCACCCACCACTGCTGGGGGGGACGAACGGGTGCCACCCACCACTGCTGGGGGGGGACGAACGGGTGCCACCCACCACTGCTGGGGGGGACGAACGGGTGCCCACCACTGCTGGGGGGGACGAACGGGTGCCACCCACCACTGCTGGGGGGGGACGAACGGGTGCCACCCACCACTGCTGGGGGGTCGAACGGGTGCCACCCACCACTGCTGGGGGGGGACGAACGGGTGCCACCCACCACTGCTGGGGGGGGACGAACGGGTGCCACCCACCACTGCTGGGGGGGGGACGAACGGGTGCCACCCACCACTGCTGGGGGGGGACGAACGGGTGCCACCCACCACTGCTGGGGGGGGACGAACGGGTGCCACCCACCACTGCTGGGGGGGGACGAACGGGTGCCACCCACCACTGCTGGGGGGGGACGAACGGGTGCCACCCACCACTGCTGGGGGGGGACGAACGGGTGCCACCCACCACTGCTGGGGGGGACGAACGGGTGCCACCCACCACTGCTGGGGGGGGACGAACGGGTGCCACCCACCACTGCTGGGGGGGGACGAACGGGTGCCACCCACCACTGCTGGGGGGGGACGAACGGGTGCCACCCACCACTGCTGGGGGGGACGAACGGGTGCCACCCACCACTGCTGGGGGGGGACGAACGGGTGCCACCCACCACTGGGGGGGGACGAACGGGTGCCACCCACCACTGCTGGGGGGGGGACGAACGGGTGCCACCCACCACTGCTGGGGGGGGACGAACGGGTGCCACCCACCACTGCTGGGGGGGACGAACGGGTGCCACCCACCACTGCTGGGGGGGGACGAACGGGTGCCACCCACCACTGCTGGGGGGGACGAACGGGTGCCACCCACCACTGCTGGGGGGGGACGAACGGGTGCCACCCACCACTGCTGGGGGGGGACGAACGGGTGCCACCCACCACTGCTGGGGGGGGACGAACGGGTGCCACCCACCACTGCTGGGGGGGGACGAACGGGTGCCACCCACCACTGCTGGGGGGGGACGAACGGGTGCCACCCACCACTGCTGGGGGGACGAACGGGTGCCACCCACCACTGCTGGGGGGGGACGAACGGGTGCCACCCACCACTGCTGGGGGGGGACGAACGGGTGCCACCCACCACTGCTGGGGGGGGGACGAACGGGTGCCACCCACCACTGCTGGGGGGGGACGAACGGGTGCCACCCACCACTGCTGGGGGGGGACGAACGGGTGCCACCCACCACTGCTGGGGGGGACGAACGGGTGCCACCCACCACTGCTGGGGGGGGACGAACGGGTGCCACCCACCACTGCTGGGGGGGGACGAACGGGTGCCACCCACCACTGCTGGGGGGGGACGAACGGGTGCCACCCACCACTGCTGGGGGGGACGAACGGGTGCCACCCACCACTGCTGGGGGGGACGAACGGGTGCCACCCACCACTGCGGGGGGGGACGAACGGGTGCCACCCACCACTGCTGGGGGGGGACGAACGGGTGCCACCCACCACTGCTGGGGGGGGACGAACGGGTGCCACCCACCACTGCTGGGGGGGGACGAACGGGTGCCACCCACCACTGCTGGGGGGGGACGAACGGGTGCCACCCACCACTGCTGGGGGGGGGACGAACGGGTGCCACCCACCACTGCTGGGGGGGGACGAACGGGTGCCACCCACCACTGCTGGGGGGGGACGAACGGGTGCCACCCACCACTGCTGGGGGGGGACGAACGGGTGCCACCCACCACTGCTGGGGGGGGACGAACGGGTGCCACCCACCACTGCTGGGGGGGGACGAACGGGTGCCACCCACCACTGCTGGGTGGGGACGAACGGGTGCCTCCCACCACTGCTGCGGGGGACGAACGGGTGCCACCCACCACTGCTGGGGGGGACGAACGGGTGCCACCCACCACTGCTGGGGGGGGACGAACGGGTGCCACCCACCACTGCTGGGGGGGGACGAACGGGTGCCACCCACCACTGCTGGGGGGGGACGAACGGGTGCCACCCACCACTGCTGGGGGGGACCAACGGGTGCCACCCACCACTGCTGGGGGGGACGAACGGGTGCCACCCACCACTGCTGGGGGGGGACGAACGGGTGCCACCCACCACTGCTGGGGGGGGACGAACGGGTGCCACCCACCACTGCTGGGGGGGGACGAACGGGTGCCACCCACCACTGCTGGGGGGGGACGAACGGGTGCCACCCACCACTGCTGGGGGGGGACGAACGGGTGCCACCCACCACTGCTGGGGGGGGACGAACGGGTGCCACCCACCACTGCTGGGGGGGACGAACGGGTGCCACCCACCACTGCTGGGGGGGGACGAACGGGTGCCACCCACCACTGCTGGGGGGGGACGAACGGGTGCCACCCACCACTGCTGGGGGGGGACGAACGGGTGCCACCCACCACTGCTGGGGGAGGGACGAAAGGGTGCCACCCACCACTGCTGGGGAGGGACAAACGGGTGCCACCCACCCACGTAGCCCTGAACAGCCCACCCACCCACGTAGCCCTGAATAGCCCATCCACCCACGTAGCCCTGAATAGCCCACCTACGTAAGTAGCCATGAATAGCCCACCCACCCACGTAGCCCTGAGCAGCCCACCCACCCACATAGCCCTGAATAGCCCACCCACCCACGTAGCCCTGCAAAGCCCACCCACCCACGTAGCCCTGAATAGCCCACCCACCTATGTAGCCATGAATAGCCCACCCACCCACGTAGCCCTGAATAGCCCACCCACCCACATAGCCCTGAATAGCCCACCCACCCACGTAGCCCTGAATAGCCCACCCACCTATGTAGCCATGAATAGCCCTCCCACCCACGTAGCCCTGAATAGCCCATCCACCCACGTAGCCCTGAATAGCCCATCCACCCACGTAGCCCTGAATAGCCCACCCACCTATGTAGCCATGAATAGCCCACCCACCCACGTAGCCCTGAATAGCCCATCCACCCACGTAGCCCTGAATAGCCCATCCACCCACATAGCCCTAAATAGCATAAGATCACAACCGGGACGAACGGGTACCTCCCACCACCGCTGGGGGTGGGGGTGGGGGGTGGGTGGGGGGAGGGGACGAACGGGTGCCACCCACCACTGCTGGGGGGGGACGAACGGGTGCCACCCACCACTGCTGGGGGGGGACGAACGGGTGCCACCACCACTGCTGGGGGGGGACGAACGGGTGCCACCCACCACTGCTGGGGGGGGACGAACGGGTGCCACCCACCACTGCTGGGGGGGGACGAACGGGTGCCACCCACCACTGCTGGGGGGACGAACGGGTGCCACCCACCACTGCGGGGGGGGACGAACGGGTGCCACCCACCACTGCTGGGGGGGAACGAACGGGTGCCACCCACCACTGCTGGGGGGGGACGAACGGGTGCCACCCACCACTGCTGAGGGGAGACGAACGGGTGCCACCCACCACTGCTGGGGGGGGACGAACGGGTGCCACCCACCACTGCTGGGGGAGGGACGAAAGGGTGCCACCCACCACTGCTGGGGAGGGACAAACGGGTGCCACCCACCCACGTAGCCCTGAACAGCCCACCCACCCACGTAGCCCTGAATAGCCCATCCACCCACGTAGCCCTGAATAGCCCACCTACGTAAGTAGCCATGAATAGCCCACCCACCCACGTAGCCCTGAGCAGCCCACCCACCCACATAGCCCTGAATAGCCCACCCACCCACGTAGCCCTGAATAGCCCACCCACCCACGTAGCCCTGAATAGCCCACCCACCTATGTAGCCATGAATAGCCCACCCACCCACGTAGCCCTGAATAGCCCACCCACCCACATAGCCCTGAATAGCCCACCCACCCACGTAGCCCTGAATAGCCCACCCACCTATGTAGCCCTGAATAGCCCTCCCTCCCACGTAGCCCTGAATAGCCCATCCACCCACGTAGCCCTGAATAGCCCATCCACCCACGTAGCCCTGAATAGCCCACCCACCTATGTAGCCATGAATAGCCCACCCACCCACGTAGCCCTGAATAGCCCATCCACCCACGTAGCCCTGAATAGCCCATCCACCCACATAGCCCTAAATAGCATAAGATC
This sequence comes from Paralithodes platypus, assembly GCA_032716605.1. Lineage (NCBI taxonomy): Eukaryota > Metazoa > Arthropoda > Malacostraca > Decapoda > Lithodidae > Paralithodes > Paralithodes platypus. The sequence goes on along the minus strand of JAVRFV010002245.1, from coordinate 1,098,013 downwards.
ACAACCGGGACGAACGGGTACCTCCCACCACCGCTGGGGGGGGGGGACGAACGGGTGCCACCCACCACTGCTGGGGGGAGACGAGGGTCCCATTCACCACTGCTGGGGGGGGACGAACGGGTGCCACCCACCACTGCTGGGGGGGGGACGAACGGGTGCCACCCACCACTGCTGGGGGGGGACGAACGGGTGCCACCCACCACTGCTGGGGGGGGACGAACGGGTGCCACCCACCACTGCTGGGGGGGACGAACGGGTGCCACCCACCACTGCTGGGGGGGACGAACGGGTGCCACCCACCACTGCTGGGGGGGGACGAACGGGTGCCACCCACCACTGCTGGGGGGGGACGAACGGGTGCCACCCACCACTGCTGGGGGGGGGACGAACGGGTGCCACCCACCACTGCGGGGAGGACGAACGGGTGGCACCACCAGTGCTGGGGGGGACGAACGGGTGCCACCCACCACTGCTGGGGGGACGAACGGGTGCCACCCACCACTGCTGGGGGGGGACGAACGGGTGCCACCCACCACTGCTGGGGGGGGACGAACGGGTGCCACCCACCACTGCTGGGGGGGGGAACGGGTGCCACCCACCACTGCTGGGGGGGGACGAACGGGTGCCACCCACCACTGCTGGGGGGAGACGAACGGGTGCCACCCACCACTGCTGGGGGGGACGAACGGGTGCCACCCACCACTGCTGGCGGGGACGAACGGGTGCCACCCACCACTGCTGGGGGGGGACGAACGGGTGCCACCCACCACTGCTGGGGGGGACGAACGGGTGCCACCCACCACTGCTGGGGGGGGACGAACGGGTGCCACCCACCACTGCTGGGGGGGGACGAACGGGTGCCACCCACCACTGCTGGGGGGGGACGAACGGGTGCCACCCACCACTGCTGGGGGGGACGAACGGGTGCCACCCACCACTGCTGGGGGAACGAACGGGTGCCACCCACCACTGCTGGGGGGGGACGAACGGGTGCCACCCACCACTGCTGGGGGGGGACGAACGGGTGCCACCCACCACTGCTGGGGGGGACGAACGGGTGCCACCCACCACTGCTGGGGGGGGACGAACGGGTGCCACCCACCACTGCTGGGGGGGACGAACGGGTGCCACCCACCACTGCTGGGGGGGGACGAACGGGTGCCACCCACCACTGCTGGGGGGGGATGAACGGGTGCCACCCACCACTGCTGGGGGTGGGGTCGAACAGGTGCCACCCACCACTGCTGGGGGGGGACGAACGGGTGCCACCCACCACTGCTGGGGGGGACGAACGGGTGCCACCCACCACTGCTGGGGGGGACGAACGGGTGCCACCCACCACTGCTGGGGGGGGACGAACGGGTGCCACCCACCACTGCTGGGGGGGGGACGAACGGGTGCCACCCACCACTGCTGGGGGGGACGAACGGGTGCCACCCACCACTGCTGGGGGGGGACGAACGGGTGCCACCCACCACTGCTGGGGGGGGACGAACGGGTGCCACCCACCACTGCTGGGGGGGGACGAACGGGTGCCACCCACCACTGCTGGGGGGGGACGAACGGGTGCCACCCACCACTGCTGGGGGGGGACGAACGGGTGCCACCCACCACTGCTGGGGGGGGGACGAACGGGTGCCACCCACCACTGCTGGGGGGGGACGAACGGGTGCCACCCACCACTGCTGGGGGGGGACGAACGGGTGCCACCCACCACTGCTGGGGGGGACGAACGGGTGCCACCCACCACTGCTGGGGGGGACGAACGGGTGCCACCCACCACTGCTGGGGGGGGACGAAAGGGTGCCACCCACCACTGCTGGGGAGGGACAAACGGGTGCCACCCACCCACGTAGCCCTGAATAGCCCACCCACCCACGTAGCCCTGAATAGCCCATCCACCCACGTAGCCCTGAATAGCCCACCTACGTAAGTAGCCATGAATAGCCCACCCACCCACGTAGCCCTGAGCAGCCCACCCACCCACATAGCCCTGAATAGCCCACCCACCCACGTAGCCCTGAATAGCCCACCCACCCACGTAGCCCTGAATAGCCCACCCACCTATGTAGCCATGAATAGCCCACCCACCCACGTAGCCCTGAATAGCCCACCCACCCACATAGCCCTGAATAGCCCACCCACCCACGTAGCCCTGAATAGCCCACCCACCTATGTAGCCATGAATAGCCCTCCCACCCACGTAGCCCTGAATAGCCCATCCACCCACGTAGCCCTGAATAGCCCATCCACCCACGTAGCCCTGAATAGCCCACCCACCTATGTAGCCATGAATAGCCCACCCACCCACGTAGCCCTGAATAGCCCATCCACCCACGTAGCCCTGAATAGCCCATCCACCCACATAGCCCTAAATAGCATAAGATCACAACCGGGACGAACGGGTACCTCCCACCACCGCTGGGGGGGGGACGAGCGGGTGCCAACCACCACTGCTGGGGGGGGCCGAACGGGTAGCTCCCACCACCGCTGGGGGGGGCGGACGAACGGGTGCCACCCACCACTGCTGGGGGGGGGACGAACGGGTGCCACCCACCACTGCTGGGGGGGGGACGAACGGGTGCCACCCACCACTGCTGGGCGGGGACGAACGGGTGCCACCCACCACTGCTGGGGGGGAACGAACGGGTGCCACCCACCACTGCTGGGGGCGGACGAACGGGTGCCACCCACCACTGCTGGAGAGGGACGAACGGGTGCCACCCACCACTGCTGGGGGGGGACGAACGGGTGCCACCCACCACTGCTGGGGGGGGACGAACGGGTGCCACCCACCACTGCTGGGGGGGACGAACGGGTGCCACCCACCACTGCTGGGGGGGGACGAACGGGTGCCACCCACCACTGCTGGGGGGGGGACGAACGGGTGCCACCCACCACTGCTGGGGGGGACGAACGGGTGCCACCCACCACTGCTGGGGGGGACGAACGGGTGCCACCCACCACTGCTGGGGGGGGACGAACGGGTGCCACCCACCACTGCTGGGGGACGAACGGGTGCCACCCACCACTGCTGGGGGGGGACGAACGGGTGCCACCCACCACTGCTGGGGGGGGACGAACGGGTGCCACCCACCACTGCTGGGGGGGACGAACGGGTGCCACCCACCACTGCTGGGGGGGGACGAACGGGTGCCACCCACCACTGCTGGGGGGGGACGAACGGGTGCCACCCACCACTGCTGGGGGGGACGAACGGGTGCCACCCACCACTGCTGTAGGGGGACGAACGGGTGCCACCCACCACTGCTGGGGGGGACGAACGGGTGCCACCCACCACTGCTGGGGGGGGACGAACGGGTGCCACCCACCACTGCTGGGGGGGAGACGAACGGGTGCCACCCACCACTGCTGGGGGGGACGAACGGGTCCCACCCACCACTGCTGGGGGGGGACGAACGGGTGCCACCCACCACTGCTGGGGGGGGACGAACGGGTGCCACCCACCACTGCTGGGGGGGGACGAACGGGTGCCACCCACCACTGCTGGGGGGGGACGAACGGGTGCCACCCACCACTGCTGGGACGAACGGGTGCCACCCACCACTGCTGGGGGGGGACGAACGGGTGCCACCCACCACTGCTGGGGGGGGACGAACGGGTGCCACCCACCACTGCTGGGGGGGGACGAACGGGTGCCACCCACCACTGCTGGGGGGGGACGAACGGGTGCCACCCACCACTGCTGGGGGGACGAACGGGTGCCACCCACCACTGCTGGGGGGGGGACGAACGGGTGCCACCCACCACTGCTGGGGGGGGACGAACGGGTGCCACCCACCACTGCTGGGGGGGGACGAACGGGTGCCACCCACCACTGCTGGGGGGGACGAACGGGTGCCACCCACCACTGCTGGGGGGGGGACGAACGGGTGCCACCCACCACTGCTGGGGGGGGACGAACGGGTGCCACCCACCACTGCTGGGGGGGGACGAACGGGTGCCACCCACCACTGCTGGGGGGGGACGAACGGGTGCCACCCACCACTGCTGGGGGGAGACGAACGGGTGCCACCCACCACTGCTGGGCGGGGACGAACGGGTGCCACCCACCACTGCTGGGGGGGAACGAACGGGTGCCACCCACCACTGCTGGGGGGGGACGAACGGGTGCCACCCACCACTGCTGAGGGGAGACGAACGGGTGCCACCCACCACTGCTGGGGGGGGACGAACGGGTGCCACCCACCACTGCTGGGGGGGGACGAACGGGTGCCACCCACCACTGCTGGGGGGGGACGAACGGGTGCCACCCACCACTGCTGGGGGGGGACGAACGGGTGCCACCCACCACTGCTGAGGGGCGACAAACGGGTGCCACCCACCACTGCTGGGGGGGGACGAACGGGTGCCACCCACCACTGCTGAGGGGAGACGAACGGGTGCCACCCACCACTGCTGGGGGGGGACGAACGGGTGCCACCCACCACTGCTGGGGGGGGACGAAAGGGTGCCACCCACCACTGCTGGGGAGGGACAAACGGGTGCCACCCACCCACGTAGCCCTGAACAGCCCACCCACCCACGTAGCCCTGAATAGCCCATCCACCCACGTAGCCCTGAATAGCCCACCTACGTAAGTAGCCATGAATAGCCCACCCACCAACGTAGCCCTGAGCAGCCCACCCACCCACATAGCCCTGAATAGCCCACCCACCCACGTAGCCCTGAATAGCCCACCCACCCACGTAGCCCTGAATAGCCCACCCACCTATGTAGCCATGAATAGCCCACCCACCCACGTAGCCCTGAATAGCCCACCCACCCACATAGCCCTGAATAGCCCACCCACCCACGTAGCCCTGAATAGCCCACCCACCTATGTAGCCATGAATAGCCCTCCCACCCACGTAGCCCTGAATAGCCCATCCACCCACGTAGCCCTGAATAGCCCATCCACCCACGTAGCCCTGAATAGCCCACCCACCTATGTAGCCATGAATAGCCCACCCACCCACGTAGCCCTGAATAGCCCATCCACCCACGTAGCCCTGAATAGCCCATCCACCCACATAGCCCTAAATAGCATAAGATCACAACCGGGACGAACGGGTACCTCCCACCACCGCTGGGGGGGGGGGGGGGGACGAACGGGTGCCACCCACCACTGCTGGGGGGGGCCGAACGGGTAGCTCCCACCACTGCTGAGGGGAGACGAACGGGTGCCACCCACCACTGCTGGGGGGGGACGAACGGGTGCCACCCACCACTGCTGGGGGGGGACGAACGGGTGCCACCCACCACTGCTGGGGGGAAACGAACGGGTGCCACCCACCACTGCTGGGGGGGGACGAACGGGTGCCACCCACCACTGCTGGGGGGGGACGAACGGGTGCCACCCACCACTGCTGGGGGGGGGGACGAACGGGTGCCACCCACCACTGCTGGGGGGGACGAACGGGTGCCACCCACCACTGCTGGGGGGGGACGAACGGGTGCCACCCACCACTGCTGGGGGGGACGAACGGGTGCCACCCACCACTGCTGGGGGGGGACGAACGGGTGCCACCCACCACTGCTGGGGGGGGACGAACGGGTGCCACCCACCACTGCTGGGGGGGGACGAACGGGTGCCACCCACCACTGCTGGGGGGGACGAACGGGTGCCACCCACCACTGCTGGGGGGGACGAACGGGTGCCACCCACCACTGCTGGGGGGGGACGAACGGGTGCCACCCACCACTGCTGGGGGGGACGAACGGGTGCCACCCACCACTGCTGGGGGGGGACGAACGGGTGCCACCCACCACTGCTGGGGGGGGACGAACGGGTGCCACCCACCACTGCTGGGGGGGGGACGAACGGGTGCCACCCACCACTGCTGGGGGGAACGAACGGGTGCCACCACCACTGCTGGGGGGAACGAACGGGTGCCACCCACCACTGCTGGGGGGGGACGAACGGGTGCCACCCACCACTGCTGGGGGGGGACGAACGGGTGCCACCCACCACTGCTGGGGGGGGACGAACGGGTGCCACCCACCACTGCTGGGGGGGACGAACGGGTGCCACCCACCACTGCTGGGGGGGGACGAACGGGTGCCACCCACCACTGCTGGGGGGGGGAACGGGTGCCACCCACCACTGCTGGGGGGGGACGAACGGGTGCCACCCACCACTGCTGGGGGGGGACGAACGGGTGCCACCCACCACTGCTGGGGAAAACGAACGGGTGCCACCCACCACTGCTGGGGGGGACGAACGGGTGCCACCCACCACTGCTGGGGGGGGGACGAACAGTGCCACCCACCACTGCTGGGGGGGGACGAACGGGTGCCACCCACCACTGCTGGGGGGGAACGAACGGGTGCCACCCACCACTGCTGGGGGGGGACGAACGGGTGCCACCCACCACTGCTGGGGGGGGACGAACGGGTGCCACCCACCACTGCTGGGGGGGGACGAACGGGTGCCACCCACCACTGCTGGGGGGGAACGAACGGGTGCCACCCACCACTGCTGGGGGGGACGAACGGGTGCCACCCACCACTGCTGGGGGGGGACGAACGGGTGCCACCCACCACTGCTGGGGGGGGACGAACGGGTGCCACCCACCACTGCTGGGGGGGGACGAACGGGTGCCACCCACCACTGCTGATGGGCGACGAACGGGTGCCACCCACCACTGCTGGGGGGGGACGAACGGGTGCCACCCACCACTGCTGGGGGGGGACGAAAGGGTGCCACCCACCACTGCTGGGGAGGGACAAACGGGTGCCACCCACCCACGTAGCCCTGAATAGCCCATCCACCCACGTAGCCCTGAATAGCCCACCTACGTAAGTAGCCATGAATAGCCCACCCACCCACGTAGCCCTGAGCAGCCCACCCACCCACATAGCCCTGAATAGCCCACCCACCCACGTAGCCCTGAATAGCCCACCCACCCACGTAGCCCTGAATAGCCCACCCACCTATGTAGCCATGAATAGCCCACCCACCCACGTAGCCCTGAATAGCCCACCCACCCACATAGCCCTGAATAGCCCTCCCACCCACGTAGCCCTGAATAGCCCATCCACCCACGTAGCCCTGAATAGCCCATCCACCCACGTAGCCCTGAATAGCCCACCCACCTATGTAGCCATGAATAGCCCACCCACCCACGTAGCCCTGAATAGCCCATCCACCCACGTAGCCCTGAATAGCCCATCCACCCACATAGCCCTAAATAGCATAAGATCACAACCGGGACGAACGGGTACCTCCCACCACCGCTGGGGGGGGGGGGGGGGGACGAACGGGTGCCACCCACCACTGCTGGGGGGGGACGAACGGGTGCCACCCACCACTGCTGGGGGGGGACGAACGGGTGCCACCCACCACTGCTGGGGGGGGACGAACGGGTGCCACCCACCACTGCTGGGGGGGACGAACGGGTGCCACCCACCACTGCTGGGGGGGGACGAACGGGTGCCACCCACCACTGCTGGGGGGGACGAACGGGTGCCACCCACCACTGCTGGGGGGGGACGAACGGGTGCCACCCACCACTGCTGGGGGGACGAACGGGTGCCACCCACCACTGCTGGGGGGGGACGAACGGGTGCCACCCACCACTGCTGGGGGGGGACGAACGGGTGCCACCCACCACTGCTGGGGGGGGGACGAACGGGGGGGGGACGAACGGGTGCCACCCACCACTGCTGGGGGGGGGACGAACGGGTGCCACCCACCACTGCTGGGGGGGACGAACGGGTGCCACCCACCACTGCTGGGGGAGACGAACGGGTGCCACCCACCACTGCTGGGGGGGACGAACGGGTGCCACCCACCACTGCTGGGGGGGGACGAACGGGTGCCACCCACCACTGCTGGGGGGGACGAACGGGTGCCACCCACCACTGCTGGGGGGGGACGAACGGGTGCCACCCACCACTGCTGGGGGGGGACGAACGGGTGCCACCCACCACTGCTGGGGGGGGACGAACGGGTGCCACCCACCACTGCTGGGGGGGGACGAACGGGTGCCACCCACCACTGCTGGGGGGGACGAACGGGTGCCACCCACCACTGCTGGGGGGGGACGAACGGGTGCCACCCACCACTGCTGGGGGGGGACGAACGGGTGCCACCCACCACTGCTGGGGGGGACGAACGGGTGCCACCCACCACTGCTGCGGGGGACGAACGGGTGCCACCCACCACTGCTGGGGGGGGACGAACGGGTGCCACCCACCACTGCTGGGGGGGGACGAACGGGTGCCACCCACCACTGCTGGGGGGGGACGAACGGGTGCCACCCACCACTGCTGGGGGGGGACGAACGGGTGCCACCCACCACTGCTGGGGGGGGACGAACGGGTGCCACCCACCACTGCTGGGGGGGACCAACGGGTGCCACCCACCACTGCTGGGGGGGGACGAACGGGTGCCACCCACCACTGCTGGGGGGGACGAACGGGTGCCACCCACCACTGCTGGGGGGGGACGAACGGGTGCCACCCACCACTGCTGGGGGGGACGAACGGGTGCCACCCACCACTGCTGGGGGGGGACGAACGGGTGCCACCCACCACTGCTGGGGGGGACGAACGGGTGCCACCCACCACTGCTGGGGGGGGACGAACGGGTGCCACCCACCACTGCTGGGGGGGGACGAACGGGTGCCACCCACCACTGCTGGGGGGGACGAACGGGTGCCACCCACCACTGCTGGGGGGGACGAACGGGTGCCACCCACCACTGCTGGGGGGGGACGAACGGGTGCCACCCACCACTGCTGGGGGGGGACGAACGGGTGCCACCCACCACTGCTGGGGGGGGACGAACGGGTGCCACCCACCACTGCTGGGGGGGGACGAACGGGTGCCACCCACCACTGCTGGGGGGGGACGAACGGGTGCCACCCACCACTGCTGGGGGGGGACGAACGGGTGCCACCCACCACTGCTGGGGGGGGACGAACGGGTGCCACCCACCACTGCTGGGGGGGGACGAACGGGTGCCACCCACCACTGCTGGGGGGGGGACGAACGGGTGCCACCCACCACTGCTGGGGGGGACGAACGGGTGCCACCCACCACTGCTGGGGGGGGGACGAACGGGTGCCACCCACCACTGCTGGGGGGGGACGAACGGGTGCCACCCACCACTGCTGGGGGGGACGAACGGGTGCCACCCACCACTGCTGGGGGGGGACGAACGGGTGCCACCCACCACTGCTGGGGGGGGGGAACGAACGGGTGCCACCCACCACTGCTGGGGGGGGGACGAACGGGTGCCACCCACCACTGCTGGGGGGGGGACGAACGGGTGCCACCCACCACTGCTGGGGGGGACGAACGGGTGCCACCCACCACGGCGGGGGGGGGGGCGAACGGGTGCCACCCACCACTGCTGGGGGGGGACGAACGGGTGCCACCCACCACTGCTGGGGGGGGACGAACGGGTGCCACCCACCACTGCTGGGGGCCACCCACCACTGCTGGGGGGGGACGAACGGGTGCCACCCACCACTGCTGGGGGGGGACGAACGGGTGCCACCCACCACTGCTGGGGGGGACGAACGGGTGCCACCCACCACTGCTGGGGGGGACGAACGGGTGCCACCCACCACTGCTGGGGGGGGACGAACGGGTGCCACCCACCACTGCTGGGGGGGGACGAACGGGTGCCACCCACCACTGCTGGGGGGGGGACGAACAGTGCCACCCACCACTGCTGGGGGGGACGAACGGGTGCCACCCACCACTGCTGGGGGGGACCAACGGGTGCCACCCACCACTGCTGGGGGGGGGACGAACGGGTGCCACCCACCACTGCTGGGGGGGACGAACGGGTGCCACCCACCACTGCTGGGGGGGGACGAACGGGTGCCACCCACCACTGCTGGGGATGGACGAACGGGTGCCACCCACCACTGCTGGGGGGGGACGAACGGGTGCCACCCACCACTGCTGGGGGGACGAACGGGTGCCACCCACCACTGCTGGGGGGGGGACGAACGGGTGCCACCCACCACTGCTGGGGGGGACGAACGGGTGCCACCCACCACTGCAGGGGGGGGCGAACGGGTGCCACCCACCACTGCTGGGGGGGGACGAACGGGTGCCACCCACCACTGCTGGGGGGGGACGAACGGGTGCCACCCACCACTGCTGGGGGGGGACGAACGGGTGCCACCCACCACTGCTGGGGGGGGACGAACGGGTGCCACCCACCACTGCTGGGGGGGACGAACGGGTGCCACCCACCACTGCTGGGGGGGGACGAACGGGTGCCACCCACCACTGCTGGTGGGAGACGAACGTGTGCCACCCACCACTGCTGGGGTGGACAAACGGGTGCCACCCACCACTGCTGGGGGGGGACGAACGGGTGCCACCCACCACTGCTGGGGGGGGACGAACGGGTGCCACCCACCACTGCTGGGGGGGGACGAACGGGTGCCACCCACCACTGCTGGGGGGGGACGAACGGGTGCCACCCACCACTGCTGGGGACGAACGGGTGCCACCCACCACTGCTAGAGGGGGGGACGAACGGGTGCCACCCACCACTGCTGGGGGGGACGAACGGGTGCCACCCACCACTGCTGGGGGGGGACGAACGGGTGCCACCCACCACTGCTGGGGGGGGACGAACGGGTGCCACCCACCACTGCTGGGGGGGGACGAACGGGTGCCACCCACCACTGCTGGGGGCGAACGGGTGCCACCCACCACTGCTGGGGGGGTCGAACGGGTGCCACCCATCACTGCTAGGGGGGTCGAACGGGTGCCACCCACCACTGCTGGGGGGGGACGAACGGGTGCCACCCACCACTGCTGGGGGGGACGAACGGGTGCCACCCACCACTGCTGGGGGGGGACGAACGGGTGCCACCCACCACTGCTGGGGGGGGACGAACGGGTGCCACCCACCACTGCTGGGGGGACGAACGGGTGCCACCCACCACTGCTGGGGGGGACGAACGGGTGCCACCCACCACTGCTGGGGGGGGACGAACGGGTGCCACCCACCACTGCTGGGGGGGACGAACGGGTGCCACCCACCACTGCTGGGGGGGGGACGAACGGGTGCCACCCACCACTGCTGGGGGGGGACGAACGGGTGCCACCCACCACTGCTGGGGGGGGACGAACGGGTGCCACCCACCACTGATGGGGGGACGAACGGGTGCCACCCACCACTGCTGGGGGGGGACGAACGGGTGCCACCCACCACTGCTGGGGGGGACGAACGGGTGCCACCCACCACTGCTAGGGGGGACGAACGGGTGCCACCCACCACTGCTGGGGGGGACGAACGGGTGCCACCCACCACTGCTGGGGGGGGACGAACGGGTGGCACCCACCACTGCTGGGGGGGACGAACGGGTGCCACCCATCACTGCTGCGGCGGGGGACGAACGGGTTCCACCCACCACTGCTAGGGGGGACGAACGGGAGCCACCCACCACTGCTGGGGGGACGAACGGGTGCCACCCACCACTGCTGGGGGGGGACGAACGGGTGCCACCCACCACTGCTGGGGGGGGACGAACGGGTGCCACCCACCACTGCTGGGGGGGGACGAACGGGTGCCACCCACCACTGCTGGGGGGGACGAACGGGTGCCACCCACCACTGCTGGGGGGGGACGAACGGGTGCCACCCACCACTGCTGGGGGGGACGAAAGGGTGCCACCCACCACTGCTGGGGGGGGACGAACGGGTGCCACCCACCCACGTAGCCCTGAACAGCCCACCCACCCACGTAGCCCTGAATAGCCCATCCACCCACGTAGCCCTGAATAGCCCACCTACGTAAGTAGCCATGAATAGCCCACCCACCCACGTAGCCCTGAGCAGCCCACCCACCCACATAGCCCTGAATAGCCCACCCACCCACGTAGCCCTGAATAGCCCACCCACCCACGTAGCCCTGAATAGCCCACCCACCTAGCCCTGAATAGCCCACCCACCCACGTAGCCCTGAATAGCCCACCCACCCACATAGCCCTGAATAGCCCACCCACCCACGTAGCCCTGAATAGCCCACCCACCCACGTAGCCCTGAATAGCCCACCCACCCACGTAGCCCTGAATAGCCCACCCACCTATGTAGCCATGAATAGCCCTCCCACCCACGTAGCCCTGAATAGCCCATCCACCCACGTAGCCCTGAATAGCCCATCCACCCACGTAGCCCTGAATAGCCCACCCACCTATGTAGCCCTGAATAGCCCACCCACCTATGTAGCCATGAATAGCCCACCCACCCACGTAGCCCTGAATAGCCCATCCACCCACGTAGCCCTGAATAGCCCATCCACCCACATAGCCCTAAATAGCATAAGATCACAACCGGGACGAACGGGTACCTCCCACCACCGCTGGAGGGGGGGGGGGGGACGAGCGGGTGCCAACCACCACTGCTGGGGGGGAGCCGAACGGGTGCCACCCACCACTGCTGGGGGGGGGGACGAACGGGTGCCACCCACCACTGCTGGGGGGGGACGAACGGGTGCCACCCACCACTGCTGGGGGGGGACGAACGGGTGCCACCCACCACTGCTGGGGGGGACGAACGGGTGCCACCCACCACTGCTGGGGGGGACGAACGGGTGCCACCCACCACTGCTGGGGGGGGACGAACGGGTGCCACCCACCACTGCTGGGGGGGGACGAACGGGTGCCACCCACCACTGCTGGGGGGGGACGAACGGGTGCCACCCACCACTGCTGGAGGGGGACGAACGGGTGCCACCCACCACTGCTGGAGGGGGGCGAACGGGTGCCACCCACCACTGCTGGGGGGGACGAACGGGTGCCACCCACCACTGCTGGGGGGGACGAACGGGTGCCACCCACCACTGCTGGGGGGGGACGAACGGGTGCCACCCACCACTGCTGGGGGGGGGACGAACGGGTGCCACCCACCACTGCTGGGGGGGACGAACGGGTGCCACCCACCACTGCTGGGGGGGGACGAACGGGTGCCACCCACCACTGCTGGGGGGACGAACGGGTGCCACCCACCACTGCTGGGGGGGGACGAACGGGTGCCACCCACCACTGCTGGGGGGGACGAATGGGTGCCACCCACCACTGCTGGGGGGGGACGAACGGGTGCCACCCACCACTGCTGGGGGGGACGAACGGGTGCCACCCACCACTGCTGGGGGGGACGAACGGGTGCCACCCACCACTGCTGCGGGGGACGAACGGGTGCCACCCACCACTGCTGTGGGGGGACGAACGGGTGCCACCCACCACTGCTGGGGGGGACGAACGGGTGCCACCCACCACTGCTGGGGGGGACGAACGGGTGCCACCCACCACTGCTGCGGGGGACGAACGGGTGCCACCCACCACTGCTGGGGGAAGACGAACGGGTGCCACCCACCACTGCTGGGGGGGGACGAACGGGTGCCACCCACCACTGCTGGGTTAGGACGAACGGGTGCCACCCACCACTGCTGGGGGGGGACGAACGGGTGCCACCCACCACTGCTGGGGGGGACGAACGGGTGCCACCCACCACTGCTGGGGGGGGACGAACGGGTGCCACCCACCACTGCTGGGGGGGACGAACGGGTGCCACCCACCACTGCTGGGGGGGGACGAACGGGTGCCACCCACCACTGCTGGGGGGACGAACGGGTGCCACCCACCACTGCTGGGGGGGGACGAACGGGTGCCACCCACCACTGCTGGGGGGGGACGAACGGGTGCCACCCACCACTGCTGGGGGGACGAACGGGTGCCACCCACCACTGCTGGGGGGGGACGAACGGGTGCCACCCACCACTGCTGGGGGGGGACGAACGGGTGCCACCCACCACTGCTGGGGGGGGACGAACGGGTGCCACCCACCACTGCTGGGGGGGACGAACGGGGGGCCCCCACCACTGCTGGGGTGGGAACGAACGGGTGCCACCCACCACTGCTGGGGGGAACGAACGGGTGCCACCCACCACTGCTGGGGGGGGACGAACGGGTGCCACCCACCACTGCTGGGGGGGGACGAACGGGTGCCACCCACCACTGCTGGGGGGGGACGAACGGGTGCCACCCACCACTGCTGGGGGGGGACGAACGGGTGCCACCCACCACTGCTGGGGGGGGACGAACGGGTGCCACCCACCACTGCTGGGGGGGGACGAACGGGTGCCACCCACCACTGCTGGGGGGGGACGAACGGGTGCCACCCACCACTGCTGGGGGGGGACGAACGGGTGCCACCCACCACTGCTGGGGGGGGACGAACGGGTGCCACCCACCACTGCTGGGGGGGGCAGCCAGGGTGCCACCCACCACTGCTGGGGGGGACGAACGGGTGCCACCCACCACTGCTGGGGGGGGACGAACGGGTGCCACCCACCACTGCTGGGGGGGGACGAACGGGTGCCACCCACCACTGCTGGGGGGGGACGAACAGTGCCACCCACCACTGCTGGGGGGGGACGAACGGGTGCCACCCACCACTGCTGGAGGGGGACGAACGAACGGGTGCCACCCACCACTGCTGGGGGGGACGAACGGGTGCCACCCACCACTGCTGGGGGGGACGAACGGGTGCCACCCACCACTGCTGGGGGGGGAACGAACGGGTGCCACCCACCACTGCTGGGGGGGGACGAACGGGTGCCACCCACCACTGCTGGGGGGGGACGAACAGGTGCCACCCACCACTGCTGGGGGGGGAGGGACGAACGGGTGCCACCCACCACTGCTGGGGGGGGATGAACGGGTGCCACCCACCACTGCTGGGGGGGACGAACGGGTGCCACCCACCACTGCTGGGGGGGGACGAACGGGTGCCACCCACCACTGCTGGGGGGGGACGAACGGGTGCCACCCACCACTGCTGGGGGGGGACGAACGGGTGCCACCCACCCCTGCTGGATAGCCCAGCCCTACCCACCACTGCTGGGGAGGGGTCGAACGGGTGCCACCCACCTCTGCTGGGGGGGACCGACGGGTGCCACCCACCACTGCTGGGTGGGGCCGAACGGGTGCCACCCACCACTGCTGGGGGGACGAACGGGTGCCACCCACCACTGCTGAGGGGGACGAACGGGTGCCCACCCACCACTGCTGGGGGCGGACGAATGGGTGCGCTCACCACTGCTGGGGGGAGACGACGGGGTGCCACCCACCACTGCTGGAGGGGGACGAACGGGTGCCACCCACCACTGCTGGGGGGGGGACGAACGGGTGCCACCCACCACTGCTGGGGGGGGGACGAACGGGTGCCACCCACCACTGCTGGGGGGGGACGAATGTGTGCCACCCACCACTGCTGGGGGAGACGAACGGGTGCCACCCACCACTGCTGGGGGGGACGAACGGGTGCCACCCACCACTGCTGGGGGGGGGACGAACGGGTGCCACCCACCACTGCTGGGGGGGGACGAACGGGTGCCACCCACCACTGCTGTGGGGGGATGAACGGGTGCCACCCACCACTGCTGGGGGGGGACGAACGGGTGCCACCCACCACTACTGGGGGGAGACTAACGGGTGCCACCCACCACTGCTGGGGGGGGATGAATGGGTGCCACCCACCACTGCTTTTATTTTCGCCCAGCCATTCGCCCAGAATCGAAAATTTGTGTCTCAAAAACCTTGGGTTTCGTTTTTTGGACATTAAAAGTCCTCTGTAGCCCAAACTATAAGTCCTAGGGAATTCTACTTGGTGCCATTCGATTTTTCTCGGCGAGCTGCTTCTAGACATGGTCTTAGATTTTATTTTCGCCCAGCCATTCGCCCAGAATCGAAAATATGTGTCTCAAAAACCTTGGGTTTCGTTTTTTGGACATTAAAAGTCCTCTGTAGCCCAAACTATAAGTCCTAGGGAATTCTACTTGGTGCCATTCGATTTTTCTCGGCGAGCTGCTTCTAGATATGGTCTTAGATTTTATTTTCGCCCAGCCATTCGCCCAGAATCGAAAATATGTGTCTCAAAAACCTTGGGTTTCGTTTTTTGGACATTAAAAGTCCTCTGTAGCCCAAACTATAAGTCCTAGGGAATTCTACTTGGTGCCATTCGATTTTTCTCGGCGAGCTGCTTCTAGACATGGTCTTAGATTTTATTTTCGCCCAGCCATTCGCCCAGAATCGAAAATATGTGTCTCAAAAACCTTGGGTTTCGTTTTTTGGACATTAAAAGTCCTCTGTAGCCCAAACTATAAGTCCTAGGGAATTCTACTTGGTGCCATTCGATTTTTCTCGGCGAGCTGCTTCTAGATATGGTCTTAGATTTTATTTTCGCCCAGCCATTCGCCCAGAATCGAAAATATGTGTCTCAAAAACCTTGGGTTTCGTTTTTTGGACATTAAAAGTCCTCTGTAGCCCAAACTATAAATCCTAGGGAATTCTACTTGGTGCCATTCGATTTTTCTCGGCGAGCTGCTTCTAGACATGGTCTTAGATTTTATTTTCGCCCAGCCATTCGCCCAGAATCGAAAATATGTGTCTCAAAAACCTTGGGTTTCGTTTTTTGGACATTAAAAGTCCTCTGTAGCCCAAACTATAAGTCCTAGGGAATTCTACTTGGTGCCATTCGATTTTTCTCGGCGAGCTGCTTCTAGATATGGTCTTAGATTTTATTTTCGCCCAGCCATTCGCCCAGAATCGAAAATATGTGTCTCAAAAACCTTGGGTTTCGTTTTTTGGACATTAAAAGTCCTCTGTAGCCCAAACTATAAGTCCTAGGGAATTCTACTTGGTGCCATTCGATTTTTCTCGGCGAGCTGCTTCTAGATATGGTCTTAGATTTTTATTTTCGCCCAGCCATTCGCCCAGAATCGAAAATATGTGTCTCAAAAACCTTGGGTTCGTTTTTTGGACATTAAAAGTCCTCTGTAGCCCAAACTATAAGACCTAGGGAATTCTACTTGGTGCCATTCGATTTTTCTCGGCGAGCTGCTTCTAGACATGGTCTTAGATTTTATTTTCGCCCAGCCATTCGCCCAGAATCGAAAAAATGTGTCTCAAAACCTTGGGTTTCGTTTTTTGGACATTAAAAGTCCTCTGTAGCCCAAACTATAAGTCCTAGGGAATTCTACTTGGTGCCATTCGATTTTTCTCGGCGAGCTGCTTCTAGATATGGTCTTAGATTTTATTTTCGCCCAGCCATTCGCCCAGAATCGAAAATATGTGTCTCAAAAACCTTGGGTTTCGTTTTTTGGACATTAAAAGTCCTCTGTAGCCCAAACTATAAATCCTAGGGAATTCTACTTGGTGCCATTCGATTTTTCTCGGCGAGCTGCTTCTAGACATGGTCTTAGATTTTATTTTCGCCCAGCCATTCGCCCAGAATCGAAAATATGTGTCTCAAAAACCTTGGGTTTCGTTTTTTGGACATTAAAAGTCCTCTGTAGCCCAAACTATAAGTCCTAGGGAATTCTACTTGGTGCCATTCGATTTTTCTCGGCGAGCTGCTTCTAGATATGGTCTTAGATTTTATTTTCGCCCAGCCATTCGCCCAGAATCGAAAATATGTGTCTCAAAAACCTTGGGTTTCGTTTTTTGGACATTAAAAGTCCTCTGTAGCCCAAACTATAAGTCCTAGGGAATTCTACTTGGTGCCATTCGATTTTTCTCGGCGAGCTGCTTCTAGATATGGTCTTAGATTTTATTTTCGCCCAGCCATTCGCCCAGAATCGAAAATATGTGTCTCAAAAACCTTGGGTTTCGTTTTTTGGACATTAAAAGTCCTCTGTAGCCCAAACTATAAGTCCTAGGGAATTCTACTTGGTGCCATTCGATTTTTCTCGGCGAGCTGCTTCTAGATATGGTCTTAGATTTTATTTTCGCCCAGCCATTCGCCCAGAATCGAAAATATGTGTCTCAAAAACCTTGGGTTTCGTTTTTTGGACATTAAAAGTCCTCTGTAGCCCAAACTATAAATCCTAGGGAATTCTACTTGGTGCCATTCGATTTTTCTCGGCGAGCTGCTTCTAGACATGGTCTTAGATTTTATTTTCGCCCAGCCATTCGCCCAGAATCGAAAATATGTGTCTCAAAAACCTTGGGTTTCGTTTTTTGGACATTAAAAGTCCTCTGTAGCCCAAACTATAAGTCCTAGGGAATTCTACTTGGTGCCATTCGATTTTTCTCGGCGAGCTGCTTCTAGATATGGTCTTAGATTTTATTTTCGCCCAGCCATTCGCCCAGAATCGAAAATATGTGTCTCAAAAACCTTGGGTTTCGTTTTTTGGACATTAAAAGTCCTCTGTAGCCCAAACTATAAATCCTAGGGAATTCTACTTGGTGCCATTCGATTTTTCTCGGCGAGCTGCTTCTAGACATGGTCTTAGATTTTATTTTCGCCCAGCCATTCGCCCAGAATCGAAAATATGTGTCTCAAAAACCTTGGGTTTCGTTTTTTGGACATTAAAAGTCCTCTGTAGCCCAAACTATAAATCCTAGGGAATTCTACTTGGTGCCATTCGATTTTTCTCGGCGAGCTGCTTCTAGACATGGTCTTAGATTTTATTTTCGCCCAGCCATTCGCCCAGAATCGAAAATATGTGTCTCAAAAACCTTGGGTTTCGTTTTTTGGACATTAAAAGTCCTCTGTAGCCCAAACTATAAATCCTAGGGAATTCTACTTGGTGCCATTCGATTTTTCTCGGCGAGCTGCTTCTAGACATGGTCTTAGATTTTATTTTCGCCCAGCCATTCGCCCAGAATCGAAAATATGTGTCTCAAAAACCTTGGGTTTCGTTTTTTGGACATTAAAAGTCCTCTGTAGCCCAAACTATAAGTCCTAGGGAATTCTACTTGGTGCCATTCGATTTTTCTCGGCGAGCTGCTTCTAGATATGGTCTTAGATTTTATTTTCGCCCAGCCATTCGCCCAGAATCGAAAATATGTGTCTCAAAAACCTTGGGTTTCGTTTTTTGGACATTAAAAGTCCTCTGTAGCCCAAACTATAAATCCTAGGGAATTCTACTTGGTGCCATTCGATTTTTCTCGGCGAGCTGCTTCTAGACATGGTCTTAGATTTTATTTTCGCCCAGCCATTCGCCCAGAATCGAAAATATGTGTCTCAAAAACCTTGGGTTTCGTTTTTTGGACATTAAAAGTCCTCTGTAGCCCAAACTATAAGTCCTAGGGAATTCTACTTGGTGCCATTCGATTTTTCTCGGCGAGCTGCTTCTAGACATGGTCTTAGATTTTATTTTCGCCCAGCCATTCGCCCAGAATCGAAAATATGTGTCTCAAAAACCTTGGGTTTCGTTTTTTGGACATTAAAAGTCCTCTGTAGCCCAAACTATAAGTCCTAGGGAATTCTACTTGGTGCCATTCGATTTTTCTCGGCGAGCTGCTTCTAGACATGGTCTTAGATTTTATTTTCGCCCAGCCATTCGCCCAGAATCGAAAATATGTGTCTCAAAAACCTTGGGTTTCGTTTTTTGGACATTAAAAGTCCTCTGTAGCCCAAACTATAAGTCCTAGGGAATTCTACTTGGTGCCATTCGATTTTTCTCGGCGAGCTGCTTCTAGATATGGTCTTAGATTTTATTTTCGCCCAGCCATTCGCCCAGAATCGAAAATATGTGTCTCAAAAACCTTGGGTTTCGTTTTTTGGACATTAAAAGTCCTCTGTAGCCCAAACTATAAATCCTAGGGAATTCTACTTGGTGCCATTCGATTTTTCTCGGCGAGCTGCTTCTAGACATGGTCTTAGATTTTATTTTCGCCCAGCCATTCGCCCAGAATCGAAAATATGTGTCTCAAAAACCTTGGGTTTCGTTTTTTGGACATTAAAAGTCCTCTGTAGCCCAAACTATAAATCCTAGGGAATTCTACTTGGTGCCATTCGATTTTTCTCGGCGAGCTGCTTCTAGACATGGTCTTAGATTTTATTTTCGCCCAGCCATTCGCCCAGAATCGAAAATATGTGTCTCAAAAACCTTGGGTTTCGTTTTTTGGACATTAAAAGTCCTCTGTAGCCCAAACTATAAGTCCTAGGGAATTCTACTTGGTGCCATTCGATTTTTCTCGGCGAGCTGCTTCTAGATATGGTCTTAGATTTTATTTTCGCCCAGCCATTCGCCCAGAATCGAAAATATGTGTCTCAAAAACCTTGGGTTTCGTTTTTTGGACATTAAAAGTCCTCTGTAGCCCAAACTATAAATCCTAGGGAATTCTACTTGGTGCCATTCGATTTTTCTCGGCGAGCTGCTTCTAGACATGGTCTTAGATTTTATTTTCGCCCAGCCATTCGCCCAGAATCGAAAATATGTGTCTCAAAAACCTTGGGTTTCGTTTTTTGGACATTAAAAGTCCTCTGTAGCCCAAACTATAAGTCCTAGGGAATTCTACTTGGTGCCATTCGATTTTTCTCGGCGAGCTGCTTCTAGACATGGTCTTAGATTTTATTTTCGCCCAGCCATTCGCCCAGAATCGAAAATATGTGTCTCAAAAACCTTGGGTTTCGTTTTTTGGACATTAAAAGTCCTCTGTAGCCCAAACTATAAGTCCTAGGGAATTCTACTTGGTGCCATTCGATTTTTCTCGGCGAGCTGCTTCTAGATATGGTCTTAGATTTTATTTTCGCCCAGCCATTCGCCCAGAATCGAAAATATGTGTCTCAAAAACCTTGGGTTTCGTTTTTTGGACATTAAAAGTCCTCTGTAGCCCAAACTATAATCCCTAGGGAATTCTACTTGGTGCCATTCGATTTTTCTCGGCGAGCTGCTTCTAGACATGGTCTTAGATTTTATTTTCGCCCAGCCATTCGCCCAGAATCGAAAATATGTGTCTCAAAAACCTTGGGTTTCGTTTTTTGGACATTAAAAGTCCTCTGTAGCCCAAACTATAAATCCTAGGGAATTCTACTTGGTGCCATTCGATTTTTCTCGGCGAGCTGCTTCTAGACATGGTCTTAGATTTTATTTTCGCCCAGCCATTCGCCCAGAATCGAAAATATGTGTCTCAAAAACCTTGGGTTTCGTTTTTTGGACATTAAAAGTCCTCTGTAGCCCAAACTATAAGTCCTAGGGAATTCTACTTGGTGCCATTCGATTTTTCTCGGCGAGCTGCTTCTAGACATGGTCTTAGATTTTATTTTCGCCCAGCCATTCGCCCAGAATCGAAAATATGTGTCTCAAAAACCTTGGGTTTCGTTTTTTGGACATTAAAAGTCCTCTGTAGCCCAAACTATAAGTCCTAGGGAATTCTACTTGGTGCCATTCGATTTTTCTCGGCGAGCTGCTTCTAGATATGGTCTTAGATTTTATTTTCGCCCAGCCATTCGCCCAGAATCGAAAATATGTGTCTCAAAAACCTTGGGTTTCGTTTTTTGGACATTAAAAGTCCTCTGTAGCCCAAACTATAAGTCCTAGGGAATTCTACTTGGTGCCATTCGATTTTTCTCGGCGAGCTGCTTCTAGACATGGTCTTAGATTTTATTTTCGCCCAGCCATTCGCCCAGAATCGAAAATATGTGTCTCAAAAACCTTGGGTTTCGTTTTTTGGACATTAAAAGTCCTCTGTAGCCCAAACTATAAGTCCTAGGGAATTCTACTTGGTGCCATTCGATTTTTCTCGGCGAGCTGCTTCTAGACATGGTCTTAGATTTTATTTTCGCCCAGCCATTCGCCCAGAATCGAAAATATGTGTCTCAAAAACCTTGGGTTTCGTTTTTTGGACATTAAAAGTCCTCTGTAGCCCAAACTATAAGTCCTAGGGAATTCTACTTGGTGCCATTCGATTTTTCTCGGCGAGCTGCTTCTAGATATGGTCTTAGATTTTATTTTCGCCCAGCCATTCGCCCAGAATCGAAAATATGTGTCTCAAAAACCTTGGGTTTCGTTTTTTGGACATTAAAAGTCCTCTGTAGCCCAAACTATAAATCCTAGGGAATTCTACTTGGTGCCATTCGATTTTTCTCGGCGAGCTGCTTCTAGACATGGTCTTAGATTTTATTTTCGCCCAGCCATTCGCCCAGAATCGAAAATATGTGTCTCAAAAACCTTGGGTTTCGTTTTTTGGACATTAAAAGTCCTCTGTAGCCCAAACTATAAATCCTAGGGAATTCTACTTGGTGCCATTCGATTTTTCTCGGCGAGCTGCTTCTAGACATGGTCTTAGATTTTATTTTCGCCCAGCCATTCGCCCAGAATCGAAAATATGTGTCTCAAAAACCTTGGGTTTCGTTTTTTGGACATTAAAAGTCCTCTGTAGCCCAAACTATAAGTCCTAGGGAATTCTACTTGGTGCCATTCGATTTTTCTCGGCGAGCTGCTTCTAGACATGGTCTTAGATTTTATTTTCGCCCAGCCATTCGCCCAGAATCGAAAATATGTGTCTCAAAAACCTTGGGTTTCGTTTTTTGGACATTAAAAGTCCTCTGTAGCCCAAACTATAATCCTAGGGAATTCTACTTGGTGCCATTCGATTTTTCTCGGCGAGCTGCTTCTAGACATGGTCTTAGATTTTATTTTCGCCCAGCCATTCGCCCAGAATCGAAAATATGTGTCTCAAAAACCTTGGGTTTCGTTTTTTGGACATTAAAAGTCCTCTGTAGCCCAAACTATAAATCCTAGGGAATTCTACTTGGTGCCATTCGATTTTTCTCGGCGAGCTGCTTCTAGACATGGTCTTAGATTTTATTTTCGCCCAGCCATTCGCCCAGAATCGAAAATATGTGTCTCAAAAACCTTGGGTTTCGTTTTTTGGACATTAAAAGTCCTCTGTAGCCCAAACTATAAATCCTAGGGAATTCTACTTGGTGCCATTCGATTTTTCTCGGCGAGCTGCTTCTAGACATGGTCTTAGATTTTATTTTCGCCCAGCCATTCGCCCAGAATCGAAAATATGTGTCTCAAAAACCTTGGGTTTCGTTTTTTGGACATTAAAAGTCCTCTGTAGCCCAAACTATAAATCCTAGGGAATTCTACTTGGTGCCATTCGATTTTTCTCGGCGAGCTGCTTCTAGACATGGTCTTAGATTTTATTTTCGCCCAGCCATTCGCCCAGAATCGAAAATATGTGTCTCAAAAACCTTGGGTTTCGTTTTTTGGACATTAAAAGTCCTCTGTAGCCCAAACTATAAGTCCTAGGGAATTCTACTTGGTGCCATTCGATTTTTCTCGGCGAGCTGCTTCTAGATATGGTCTTAGATTTTATTTTCGCCCAGCCATTCGCCCAGAATCGAAAATATGTGTCTCAAAAACCT
Source organism: Paralithodes platypus (assembly GCA_032716605.1). Lineage (NCBI taxonomy): Eukaryota > Metazoa > Arthropoda > Malacostraca > Decapoda > Lithodidae > Paralithodes > Paralithodes platypus. The sequence continues at coordinate 1,074,867 of JAVRFV010002245.1, read as the reverse complement.
TGGGTTTCGTTTTTTGGACATTAAAAGTCCTCTGTAGCCCAAACTATAAGTCCTAGGGAATTCTACTTGGTGCCATTCGATTTTTCTCGGCGAGCTGCTTCTAGACATGGTCTTAGATTTTATTTTCGCCCAGCCATTCGCCCAGAATCGAAAATATGTGTCTCAAAAACCTTGGGTTTCGTTTTTTGGACATTAAAAGTCCTCTGTAGCCCAAACTATAAGTCCTAGGGAATTCTACTTGGTGCCATTCGATTTTTCTCGGCGAGCTGCTTCTAGATATGGTCTTAGATTTTATTTTCGCCCAGCCATTCGCCCAGAATCGAAAATATGTGTCTCAAAAACCTTGGGTTTCGTTTTTTGGACATTAAAAGTCCTCTGTAGCCCAAACTATAAATCCTAGGGAATTCTACTTGGTGCCATTCGATTTTTCTCGGCGAGCTGCTTCTAGACATGGTCTTAGATTTTATTTTCGCCCAGCCATTCGCCCAGAATCGAAAATATGTGTCTCAAAAACCTTGGGTTTCGTTTTTTGGACATTAAAAGTCCTCTGTAGCCCAAACTATAATCCTAGGGAATTCTACTTGGTGCCATTCGATTTTTCTCGGCGAGCTGCTTCTAGACATGGTCTTAGATTTTATTTTCGCCCAGCCATTCGCCCAGAATCGAAAATATGTGTCTCAAAAACCTTGGGTTTCGTTTTTTGGACATTAAAAGTCCTCTGTAGCCCAAACTATAAGTCCTAGGGAATTCTACTTGGTGCCATTCGATTTTTCTCGGCGAGCTGCTTCTAGATATGGTCTTAGATTTTATTTTCGCCCAGCCATTCGCCCAGAATCGAAAATATGTGTCTCAAAAACCTTGGGTTTCGTTTTTTGGACATTAAAAGTCCTCTGTAGCCCAAACTATAAATCCTAGGGAATTCTACTTGGTGCCATTCGATTTTTCTCGGCGAGCTGCTTCTAGACATGGTCTTAGATTTTATTTTCGCCCAGCCATTCGCCCAGAATCGAAAATATGTGTCTCAAAAACCTTGGGTTTCGTTTTTTGGACATTAAAAGTCCTCTGTAGCCCAAACTATAAGTCCTAGGGAATTCTACTTGGTGCCATTCGATTTTTCTCGGCGAGCTGCTTCTAGATATGGTCTTAGATTTTATTTTCGCCCAGCCATTCGCCCAGAATCGAAAATATGTGTCTCAAAAACCTTGGGTTTCGTTTTTTGGACATTAAAAGTCCTCTGTAGCCCAAACTATAAATCCTAGGGAATTCTACTTGGTGCCATTCGATTTTTCTCGGCGAGCTGCTTCTAGACATGGTCTTAGATTTTATTTTCGCCCAGCCATTCGCCCAGAATCGAAAATATGTGTCTCAAAAACCTTGGGTTTCGTTTTTTGGACATTAAAAGTCCTCTGTAGCCCAAACTATAAGTCCTAGGGAATTCTACTTGGTGCCATTCGATTTTTCTCGGCGAGCTGCTTCTAGATATGGTCTTAGATTTTATTTTCGCCCAGCCATTCGCCCAGAATCGAAAATATGTGTCTCAAAAACCTTGGGTTTCGTTTTTTGGACATTAAAAGTCCTCTGTAGCCCAAACTATAAATCCTAGGGAATTCTACTTGGTGCCATTCGATTTTTCTCGGCGAGCTGCTTCTAGACATGGTCTTAGATTTTATTTTCGCCCAGCCATTCGCCCAGAATCGAAAATATGTGTCTCAAAAACCTTGGGTTTCGTTTTTTGGACATTAAAAGTCCTCTGTAGCCCAAACTATAAGTCCTAGGGAATTCTACTTGGTGCCATTCGATTTTTCTCGGCGAGCTGCTTCTAGATATGGTCTTAGATTTTATTTTCGCCCAGCCATTCGCCCAGAATCGAAAATATGTGTCTCAAAAACCTTGGGTTTCGTTTTTTGGACATTAAAAGTCCTCTGTAGCCCAAACTATAAGTCCTAGGGAATTCTACTTGGTGCCATTCGATTTTTCTCGGCGAGCTGCTTCTAGACATGGTCTTAGATTTTATTTTCGCCCAGCCATTCGCCCAGAATCGAAAATATGTGTCTCAAAAACCTTGGGTTTCGTTTTTTGGACATTAAAAGTCCTCTGTAGCCCAAACTATAAGTCCTAGGGAATTCTACTTGGTGCCATTCGATTTTTCTCGGCGAGCTGCTTCTAGACATGGTCTTAGATTTTATTTTCGCCCAGCCATTCGCCCAGAATCGAAAATATGTGTCTCAAAAACCTTGGGTTTCGTTTTTTGGACATTAAAAGTCCTCTGTAGCCCAAACTATAAATCCTAGGGAATTCTACTTGGTGCCATTCGATTTTTCTCGGCGAGCTGCTTCTAGACATGGTCTTAGATTTTATTTTCGCCCAGCCATTCGCCCAGAATCGAAAATATGTGTCTCAAAAACCTTGGGTTTCGTTTTTTGGACATTAAAAGTCCTCTGTAGCCCAAACTATAAGTCCTAGGGAATTCTACTTGGTGCCATTCGATTTTTCTCGGCGAGCTGCTTCTAGACATGGTCTTAGATTTTATTTTCGCCCAGCCATTCGCCCAGAATCGAAAATATGTGTCTCAAAAACCTTGGGTTTCGTTTTTTGGACATTAAAAGTCCTCTGTAGCCCAAACTATAAGTCCTAGGGAATTCTACTTGGTGCCATTCGATTTTTCTCGGCGAGCTGCTTCTAGACATGGTCTTAGATTTTATTTTCGCCCAGCCATTCGCCCAGAATCGAAAATATGTGTCTCAAAAACCTTGGGTTTCGTTTTTTGGACATTAAAAGTCCTCTGTAGCCCAAACTATAAATCCTAGGGAATTCTACTTGGTGCCATTCGATTTTTCTCGGCGAGCTGCTTCTAGACATGGTCTTAGATTTTATTTTCGCCCAGCCATTCGCCCAGAATCGAAAATATGTGTCTCAAAAACCTTGGGTTTCGTTTTTTGGACATTAAAAGTCCTCTGTAGCCCAAACTATAAATCCTAGGGAATTCTACTTGGTGCCATTCGATTTTTCTCGGCGAGCTGCTTCTAGACATGGTCTTAGATTTTATTTTCGCCCAGCCATTCGCCCAGAATCGAAAATATGTGTCAAAAAAACCTTGGGTTTCGTTTTTTGGACATTAAAAGTCCTCTGTAGCCCAAACTATAAGTCCTAGGGAATTCTACTTGGTGCCATTCGATTTTTCTCGGCGAGCTGCTTCTAGACATGGTCTTAGATTTTATTTTCGCCCAGCCATTCGCCCAGAATCGAAAATATGTGTCTCAAAAACCTTGGGTTTCGTTTTTTGGACATTAAAAGTCCTCTGTAGCCCAAACTATAAGTCCTAGGGAATTCTACTTGGTGCCATTCGATTTTTCTCGGCGAGCTGCTTCTAGATATGGTCTTAGATTTTATTTTCGCCCAGCCATTCGCCCAGAATCGAAAATATGTGTCTCAAAAACCTTGGGTTTCGTTTTTTGGACATTAAAAGTCCTCTGTAGCCCAAACTATAAGTCCTAGGGAATTCTACTTGGTGCCATTCGATTTTTCTCGGCGAGCTGCTTCTAGATATGGTCTTAGATTTTATTTTCGCCCAGCCATTCGCCCAGAATCGAAAATATGTGTCTCAAAAACCTTGGGTTTCGTTTTTTGGACATTAAAAGTCCTCTGTAGCCCAAACTATAAGTCCTAGGGAATTCTACTTGGTGCCATTCGATTTTTCTCGGCGAGCTGCTTCTAGATATGGTCTTAGATTTTATTTTCGCCCAGCCATTCGCCCAGAATCGAAAATATGTGTCTCAAAAACCTTGGGTTTCGTTTTTTGGACATTAAAAGTCCTCTGTAGCCCAAACTATAAGTCCTAGGGAATTCTACTTGGTGCCATTCGATTTTTCTCGGCGAGCTGCTTCTAGACATGGTCTTAGATTTTATTTTCGCCCAGCCATTCGCCCAGAATCGAAAATATGTGTCTCAAAAACCTTGGGTTTCGTTTTTTGGACATTAAAAGTCCTCTGTAGCCCAAACTATAAGTCCTAGGGAATTCTACTTGGTGCCATTCGATTTTTCTCGGCGAGCTGCTTCTAGACATGGTCTTAGATTTTATTTTCGCCCAGCCATTCGCCCAGAATCGAAAATATGTGTCTCAAAAACCTTGGGTTTCGTTTTTTGGACATTAAAAGTCCTCTGTAGCCCAAACTATAAGTCCTAGGGAATTCTACTTGGTGCCATTCGATTTTTCTCGGCGAGCTGCTTCTAGACATGGTCTTAGATTTTATTTTCGCCCAGCCATTCGCCCAGAATCGAAAATATGTGTCTCAAAAACCTTGGGTTTCGTTTTTTGGACATTAAAAGTCCTCTGTAGCCCAAACTATAAGTCCTAGGGAATTCTACTTGGTGCCATTCGATTTTTCTCGGCGAGCTGCTTCTAGATATGGTCTTAGATTTTATTTTCGCCCAGCCATTCGCCCAGAATCGAAAATATGTGTCTCAAAAACCTTGGGTTTCGTTTTTTGGACATTAAAAGTCCTCTGTAGCCCAAACTATAAGTCCTAGGGAATTCTACTTGGTGCCATTCGATTTTTCTCGGCGAGCTGCTTCTAGACATGGTCTTAGATTTTATTTTCGCCCAGCCATTCGCCCAGAATCGAAAATATGTGTCTCAAAAACCTTGGGTTTCGTTTTTTGGACATTAAAAGTCCTCTGTAGCCCAAACTATAAATCCTAGGGAATTCTACTTGGTGCCATTCGATTTTTCTCGGCGAGCTGCTTCTAGACATGGTCTTAGATTTTATTTTCGCCCAGCCATTCGCCCAGAATCGAAAATATGTGTCTCAAAAACCTTGGGTTTCGTTTTTTGGACATTAAAAGTCCTCTGTAGCCCAAACTATAAGTCCTAGGGAATTCTACTTGGTGCCATTCGATTTTTCTCGGCGAGCTGCTTCTAGACATGGTCTTAGATTTTATTTTCGCCCAGCCATTCGCCCAGAATCGAAAATATGTGTCTCAAAAACCTTGGGTTTCGTTTTTTGGACATTAAAAGTCCTCTGTAGCCCAAACTATAAGTCCTAGGGAATTCTACTTGGTGCCATTCGATTTTTCTCGGCGAGCTGCTTCTAGACATGGTCTTAGATTTTATTTTCGCCCAGCCATTCGCCCAGAATCGAAAATATGTGTCTCAAAAACCTTGGGTTTCGTTTTTTGGACATTAAAAGTCCTCTGTAGCCCAAACTATAATCCTAGGGAATTCTACTTGGTGCCATTCGATTTTTCTCGGCGAGCTGCTTCTAGATATGGTCTTAGATTTTATTTTCGCCCAGCCATTCGCCCAGAATCGAAAATATGTGTCTCAAAAACCTTGGGTTTCGTTTTTTGGACATTAAAAGTCCTCTGTAGCCCAAACTATAAGTCCTAGGGAATTCTACTTGGTGCCATTCGATTTTTCTCGGCGAGCTGCTTCTAGACATGGTCTTAGATTTTATTTTCGCCCAGCCATTCGCCCAGAATCGAAAATATGTGTCTCAAAAACCTTGGGTTTCGTTTTTTGGACATTAAAAGTCCTCTGTAGCCCAAACTATAAATCCTAGGGAATTCTACTTGGTGCCATTCGATTTTTCTCGGCGAGCTGCTTCTAGACATGGTCTTAGATTTTATTTTCGCCCAGCCATTCGCCCAGAATCGAAAATATGTGTCTCAAAAACCTTGGGTTTCGTTTTTTGGACATTAAAAGTCCTCTGTAGCCCAAACTATAAGTCCTAGGGAATTCTACTTGGTGCCATTCGATTTTTCTCGGCGAGCTGCTTCTAGACATGGTCTTAGATTTTATTTTCGCCCAGCCATTCGCCCAGAATCGAAAATATGTGTCTCAAAAACCTTGGGTTTCGTTTTTTGGACATTAAAAGTCCTCTGTAGCCCAAACTATAAATCCTAGGGAATTCTACTTGGTGCCATTCGATTTTTCTCGGCGAGCTGCTTCTAGACATGGTCTTAGATTTTATTTTCGCCCAGCCATTCGCCCAGAATCGAAAATATGTGTCTCAAAAACCTTGGGTTTCGTTTTTTGGACATTAAAAGTCCTCTGTAGCCCAAACTATAAGTCTAGGGAATTCTACTTGGTGCCATTCGATTTTTCTCGGCGAGCTGCTTCTAGACATGGTCTTAGATTTTATTTTCGCCCAGCCATTCGCCCAGAATCGAAAATATGTGTCTCAAAAACCTTGGGTTTCGTTTTTTGGACATTAAAAGTCCTCTGTAGCCCAAACTATAAATCCTAGGGAATTCTACTTGGTGCCATTCGATTTTTCTCGGCGAGCTGCTTCTAGACATGGTCTTAGATTTTATTTTCGCCCAGCCATTCGCCCAGAATCGAAAATATGTGTCTCAAAAACCTTGGGTTTCGTTTTTTGGACATTAAAAGTCCTCTGTAGCCCAAACTATAAGTCCTAGGGAATTCTACTTGGTGCCATTCGATTTTTCTCGGCGAGCTGCTTCTAGATATGGTCTTAGATTTTATTTTCGCCCAGCCATTCGCCCAGAATCGAAAATATGTGTCTCAAAAACCTTGGGTTTCGTTTTTTGGACATTAAAAGTCCTCTGTAGCCCAAACTATAAATCCTAGGGAATTCTACTTGGTGCCATTCGATTTTTCTCGGCGAGCTGCTTCTAGACATGGTCTTAGATTTTATTTTCGCCCAGCCATTCGCCCAGAATCGAAAATATGTGTCTCAAAAACCTTGGGTTTCGTTTTTTGGACATTAAAAGTCCTCTGTAGCCCAAACTATAAGTCCTAGGGAATTCTACTTGGTGCCATTCGATTTTTCTCGGCGAGCTGCTTCTAGATATGGTCTTAGATTTTATTTTCGCCCAGCCATTCGCCCAGAATCGAAAATATGTGTCTCAAAAACCTTGGGTTTCGTTTTTTGGACATTAAAAGTCCTCTGTAGCCCAAACTATAAATCCTAGGGAATTCTACTTGGTGCCATTCGATTTTTCTCGGCGAGCTGCTTCTAGACATGGTCTTAGATTTTATTTTCGCCCAGCCATTCGCCCAGAATCGAAAATATGTGTCTCAAAAACCTTGGGTTTCGTTTTTTGGACATTAAAAGTCCTCTGTAGCCCAAACTATAAGTCCTAGGGAATTCTACTTGGTGCCATTCGATTTTTCTCGGCGAGCTGCTTCTAGACATGGTCTTAGATTTTATTTTCGCCCAGCCATTCGCCCAGAATCGAAAATATGTGTCTCAAAAACCTTGGGTTTCGTTTTTTGGACATTAAAAGTCCTCTGTAGCCCAAACTATAAGTCCTAGGGAATTCTACTTGGTGCCATTCGATTTTTCTCGGCGAGCTGCTTCTAGACATGGTCTTAGATTTTATTTTCGCCCAGCCATTCGCCCAGAATCGAAAATATGTGTCTCAAAAACCTTGGGTTTCGTTTTTTGGACATTAAAAGTCCTCTGTAGCCCAAACTATAAGTCCTAGGGAATTCTACTTGGTGCCATTCGATTTTTCTCGGCGAGCTGCTTCTAGACATGGTCTTAGATTTTATTTTCGCCCAGCCATTCGCCCAGAATCGAAAATATGTGTCTCAAAAACCTTGGGTTTCGTTTTTTGGACATTAAAAGTCCTCTGTAGCCCAAACTATAAGTCCTAGGGAATTCTACTTGGTGCCATTCGATTTTTCTCGGCGAGCTGCTTCTAGATATGGTCTTAGATTTTATTTTCGCCCAGCCATTCGCCCAGAATCGAAAATATGTGTCTCAAAAACCTTGGGTTTCGTTTTTTGGACATTAAAAGTCCTCTGTAGCCCAAACTATAAGTCCTAGGGAATTCTACTTGGTGCCATTCGATTTTTCTCGGCGAGCTGCTTCTAGACATGGTCTTAGATTTTATTTTCGCCCAGCCATTCGCCCAGAATCGAAAATATGTGTCTCAAAAACCTTGGGTTTCGTTTTTTGGACATTAAAAGTCCTCTGTAGCCCAAACTATAAGTCCTAGGGAATTCTACTTGGTGCCATTCGATTTTTCTCGGCGAGCTGCTTCTAGATATGGTCTTAGATTTTATTTTCGCCCAGCCATTCGCCCAGAATCGAAAATATGTGTCTCAAAAACCTTGGGTTTCGTTTTTTGGACATTAAAAGTCCTCTGTAGCCCAAACTATAAATCCTAGGGAATTCTACTTGGTGCCATTCGATTTTTCTCGGCGAGCTGCTTCTAGACATGGTCTTAGATTTTATTTTCGCCCAGCCATTCGCCCAGAATCGAAAATATGTGTCTCAAAAACCTTGGGTTTCGTTTTTTGGACATTAAAAGTCCTCTGTAGCCCAAACTATAAGTCCTAGGGAATTCTACTTGGTGCCATTCGATTTTTCTCGGCGAGCTGCTTCTAGACATGGTCTTAGATTTTATTTTCGCCCAGCCATTCGCCCAGAATCGAAAATATGTGTCTCAAAAACCTTGGGTTTCGTTTTTTGGACATTAAAAGTCCTCTGTAGCCCAAACTATAAGTCCTAGGGAATTCTACTTGGTGCCATTCGATTTTTCTCGGCGAGCTGCTTCTAGACATGGTCTTAGATTTTATTTTCGCCCAGCCATTCGCCCAGAATCGAAAATATGTGTCTCAAAAACCTTGGGTTTCGTTTTTTGGACATTAAAAGTCCTCTGTAGCCCAAACTATAAGTCCTAGGGAATTCTACTTGGTGCCATTCGATTTTTCTCGGCGAGCTGCTTCTAGATATGGTCTTAGATTTAATTTCGCCCAGCCATTCGCCCAGAATCGAAAATATGTGTCTCAAAAACCTTGGGTTTCGTTTTTTGGACATTAAAAGTCCTCTGTAGCCCAAACTATAAGTCCTAGGGAATTCTACTTGGTGCCATTCGATTTTTCTCGGCGAGCTGCTTCTAGACATGGTCTTAGATTTTATTTTCGCCCAGCCATTCGCCCAGAATCGAAAATATGTGTCTCAAAAACCTTGGGTTTCGTTTTTTGGACATTAAAAGTCCTCTGTAGCCCAAACTATAAGTCCTAGGGAATTCTACTTGGTGCCATTCGATTTTTCTCGGCGAGCTGCTTCTAGACATGGTCTTAGATTTTATTTTCGCCCAGCCATTCGCCCAGAATCGAAAATATGTGTCTCAAAAACCTTGGGTTTCGTTTTTTGGACATTAAAAGTCCTCTGTAGCCCAAACTATAAGTCCTAGGGAATTCTACTTGGTGCCATTCGATTTTTCTCGGCGAGCTGCTTCTAGACATGGTCTTAGATTTATTTTCGCCCAGCCATTCGCCCAGAATCGAAAATATGTGTCTCAAAAACCTTGGGTTTCGTTTTTTGGACATTAAAAGTCCTCTGTAGCCCAAACTATAAGTCCTAGGGAATTCTACTTGGTGCCATTCGATTTTTCTCGGCGAGCTGCTTCTAGACATGGTCTTAGATTTTATTTTCGCCCAGCCATTCAGCCCA
>JAVRFV010002245.1:978111-1065339 GCA_032716605.1 Paralithodes platypus | reverse complement strand
CCTCCAGGTCGTTGACTCTATTAGGTGTCTCGGTGTAGTTGTTCTTCTTCCTCAGCGGACGCGACATCCCCTTCCTCCTTGCATGCCTCCTCCCCCCGCCCGGGCCTGCCACCCTTTGGGCGGCCGCCCTGTCGAGAGGGCAGGGCGTTCCTTGTAGATGGGGCGTTGAAACGGACTGTGTTCTGCCGCTCTCACAAGCGTCTTCCTGAGGTGTTCCGGATGTCGCCTTGTTCGCATCGGGGGTGCCGCGCCAGTTTCCTCTGGACCATCTCCCTCGCTCCGGCCTATGCAGCCGATCCGGGGGGGGTCCCGGCGCTTTTATTCTGTCGCCTGGTACAGGTGGCGGTCGATATCCATCTTTCCGCCACCAGACGCGCTGTTGAGTGTGCCCAGTCCTTCGCGAAGCGGCGGCTGTACCACGGCTGCGTCTGGCGTCCTCGCACCTCTGTGGCCGGCACGGACTTTGGTCCGCCCGGTTGCGGCGGTGGTGCCCGTTTCCGGTCCCATTCTCACCTGTGTCTCCGGCTTCCACTTGGGCTAGGTTGGGGTCCTGGGGTGGGCGGACCTCTTTGGGCCTTCGCATCGTGCTTGTTCATGAGGCACGTCGTCTAGCTCCCGGGTTCCCCGTCCGGAGCCCGTGACCTGTCTTCCTGCAGCTTTCCCTGGCCGTCTTCCTCCTTGGGGGCCTTACGGGTCCCGCTGGAGGTTGTTTTACTAGGTGGCTACAGGCCACTCGCCTGCCAGTTGGCTCTCTCTTCCCTCGTCCCTCCGCTCCTTGTTTCACCTCTTCCGTACACTTCGCTTTCCAGTCGACGCTATAACATACCCACTTGTCCTGCCGTCCGGGGGTTTCTTTGGGTCCCGTCGCTGGGCCGGTCGTCTCCGCCACGGGAGCTGGATTCCTTTCCTGACGGCTGCCTTCCGGGATCGAACCCGCCTCCGCGCCAGGGGTCCCTCCGCAGTGGGATCGTGGGCGGGCCTCTGGTCCTTCTTGGCTTCCCCCACGTATACAAGGGCCGCTACGCCGGTTTGCCGTTGCTCGGGCGTCCACTCTTTCCCTTGTCGCTCTGGCCCACTGGGGATCGGGTGTCTGCACTAGCGGCAATTGTCACGGCCCCGGGACTGCGTGCGATTCTCCCCGTCCTTGCATGGCGTCTCGTTCGCGCTCCTCCCCTCCTTTTGTAACCACGCATGGGGGAGGGAGGCCCCCGTTTTCCAGCCCTTTCGCCGTCCACAGGGGGGGGTTGGGGCTTTACGGCGTGGAGCATCCTCGCCATGTGTGTTGTTGCCCGGTGGTCAGCCTTAGGCACTCCGTCTGTTGCGTCTGTTGGCGCCGCCTTCGGGAGGAGAAATACTGGCTGTTTGGGTGTCCTCCTCGGACAGGTGGGAGGCTTCTCGCAGGTGCAGATGGGCCGCCACGTTTGTCGTACCGTTTTCGTTGCCCGTCACACCTGTTTGTAGGGGTTCTTGGGGGGGGCGCACAGATGTCAGATCCTTTGCTGCCTCCTTCCGTTTCCTGCCACGTCGATCCTTCCCTGCCCTCGCCCCAGCCGGTTTTTGTGGTCCTTCTAATCAATTCCTGTCATCTCCTCCTACCGTTTCTCCGTGTTCCCATTGTTCGACCCCCTCGGGGGTCCCGGTGATTTTTGCTCTCGGGGGTCCGTGTGTTCCCTGGTGCTCTGGCGAAGCAGATCCCTGGTCTTCCCCCCTTGTCCTCGTTCTTTTCCTTTGTTTTATTTTGACAAAGGGGGGGGGGGGGGGTGTATGGGTTTTTGGCAACACTTGTCTTCGGCAAGTTTGGGAATTATGTATTGGTTCCAGTACATAAGTGTTTTTTGCCACAAATTGGAAAAAATTTGTGTTTTTGTTCCTTGTGTTCAGTTGTTTTTTGTTGGTTTTTGAAGAAAAGGGATTTTGGGTCCAGTACCTTTTTGGTTTCAGAACAAGTCCTATTGTTTTTTGCATTTACTTATGAATGAACGGGCATGTGTTAAAACTGTTCTTTTTAGCTACTCCTCAGTTTTCACTCTTTTATTAAACTCTCTTGTTTACATTGTGTCTTTGTCATTCGTAATTTTGTTTTATGCATTGGTTTTTTTCGTAGGTTGGGCTTGGATGTCCTCCTCCTATTTGTTATGCAGCCTTGACGTTGGATTTGCCAAGACTACTAACAAATTGGGAGGTTTGACGTACCTCCCAACCTACCAAATAGGAAAACCTACTATTTGGTAGTAGTTCTTGGAAAATCCAACGTACATAATACCCTCCCTCCCCCACGCGGGACCCCTGCCCATCCGCGTTCTTCTGCTGACGTGAGATGTGATAACAAGAGAGGGTCGCTCATGCGCACGTTCGACAGGGATCTGCACATGACGGAACACAGGATGGGCCTTAAGCGGTAACTAAGGTAAACCCCTTTTTTCTTCTCTTCTATGCTTTTTTCACCTTCGGTGGTAGTTTTTGGTTAATGTACAACGTCTCCTATAGCAAGATAAGGAGTAGACTCTAGACGTTTTCTTTTTAACCGCGTTGGAATGACGACATAGGGTGCTCGATTCGGTCCTCTGGGACATTTCGGTTCCCCGCAAATTTGCGGAGATCGTTGGGGGGTCCCGCGAAATTGCAGGAGGGTGGTGTCGGTACGGTTATGCCTCCATTGGCCCGCAAATTTGCGGTAATAGTTGGCTTTCACTATTGACTTTTGTTATGTCATCTTGTTGCCTGATACTATATTGGTGTATGCACTTTACTGGTGTTATAGGCCCTGCATGTAAGATGTTGAGTGGTGGTTAACACTTTCTCCATCTTTGCAGGTTCTGCTAGTGCTCTTCCGCCTCGGCCGCCCTCCTCACCTACCTCTGTGCTCCCAGTTTAGGGTGAGTACGGATACCTGTTTGCATGTGTGTTCCTGTTTCCCCATGCTCCTTCCCTGGTTCTTCTTGGACATTCTCTCACTCCTTCGACGTGCTGATTATGGTGTGTGTTCTTCTAGTGCAGGTAGGCTGCCTTGCTTTCGCCTTGGTTGTCGCTCCCCGTGCTTGGAGAGCCACAAGTCCTGCTTGCGCCACTCGCTCTGTGTGTCCTCTACGGCCTACCTCCCTGCTCTGTGTGGCACGTGTCTGGCCCTGGTGGTTGTGCTGCTCCATGGCCCTGGTTCCTCGGCGGCGGCTGTGGCCTCCTGCTTCCCTTCCGTCGGTGTGGACGATGGTCTCCCGCCACATTAGGACTGTGGGCCACCGTTCCCCGGCCTTTGTTGGCGACCGGATCCGCGTCGCCCTGGGTATCCCTGACCCGACTGACGGCCATTTACCTGGCCCTCTCCCTGCTCGGGCCCTCTCCCCTGGGTCCCGCAGCCGGTCGTCCCATCGTCGGGGGGTTCCCCGGCTCCGTCCCCGCTCTCGCTCGCCTTGTCGTCCTCCTGATCGCCTTGACGACGCCCATCGCCCTCGTCATGGTTCTCGCCCTGAGGCCGGGGTTAGCGGCTCTGCCCCTGTGCGCCCTCCCCTGGCCTCTACGGATAGGGGCTCTACTCCCTTCCGCCCGCTTCCCCAGCCCAGACGACTTCCTCTTACGTTGTCCTCTCCGCGCGCGGTTGTTCATGCTGTAGCTGGCCCTCTGCTCCCTCCTCCTACACTGTCCAGGAGGGTCCGCCTGGATGTCGTTGCTTCTCCTACTTCACCTGCTTCAGTGCCTATTCTTACTTCACGGTCTCGTCCCACGGTGGTGGTCCCTCCCTCCTCCGCCTCGGTGTCGGGCCGCCCTGTTATCTCAGCCCCGGGGATCCTTGCTCTGTTTCCCCCCGCGGCTCCTGGCCTCCTTTCACCCGGCCAGCCTTCCCACTCCCGTCGTCCTGCTCCTCCTCATTCTTCTCTTCCTGACCTTCCCTTACCGTCTCGCCAGGGGGGTACCCCTCCTCTTGCCTCGGTGGGGTTTCGCGAGGTTTCGGGGTCCCCTTTCTCAGGAGCTGATGTGTCGCTGGAAGAGGGGAATGGTGCTGTTTCCCCCTCGGCCGTTCGTGATCGGGGACGAGTCCCTCAACGGCGACACAACCGTCGTCGCTCGCCTTCCTTGGGCCGCGACGCTGCTGGTTCGTGTCGTGGGTCTCGCTCCCGCTCACGCTCGCCCCTGCGGGCCGACCAATCTGGGGGGGGTAGCCTCTCTCGGATCAATTGTCGGCTATGCAGGGCTGGGTTGTGTCACGCTTCGACGGGCGCTTGGAGTCGATGGAAGACTCCCTCTTCTCGCCCTTCTTGGCGGTGCCTCACCCTCAGCACCTCACCCTACCTACCCCTGCTATGGTCCCCCTCCCTTCTGCAGGCCTACGCTCTGGTCAGGCTTCAGCCGCACTGACATCCTTCCGGCTGTTCAGTCCCTGGCTGTGTTGACGGGTCTGTCCTCCTAAGGGACAGGTTTGTGCGACGCCGGTACGCCTGGCTTAGCCGTCATGCTCGGTCACCCTCTCCCATTGGAGGCCTGGTTTGCTGAGGCCTTCGACTTCACACACCGATCCGTCGACGGCTCTCCTTCCGTCCCTCCCCCGGAGTCGTCCCTGATTTTGCCTCCTCTTGTGTCTGTCGGCGGGTTGGACGGCGCGTTCTGGTCCTGGATGAGCGCGCCCGTTCTTGAACTTTGTTCTATTGCTACCCCGTTCTTCTCTCACCCGGATCAGCCCTCTGTCGCCAAGGTTTTTCCCTTGCGACGGAGGGTGACGGACTTATTGTCTTGTCTTTAGGTTCCCTCCAGACGTCTGTTCACCACCTGCGGCTTTTCGAGGCGTCTGCGCCAGGCGATCTTCGCGAGGGTTTGGACCGCGTTGAGCGGGTCCACCTTCGGCTCGCGGTGACTTTGGTTCCCGAGCTGAAGGCGGTTTTGTGCGCGGCAACTCGGCACCGCACGACGGTACGGTCTTCGTTCTGCCGGCCGGCCCCCTTGGTTATTCGTCAGGGTTTGTTGTACTCTGCGCTATATACGTCGGGGTTTTTTTACGCAGGATGCTTGGGAATGCTCCGCTTCTCTGTCGGCGGCCCCTGCTTCCGCCACACGACGCCGTGCTGTGTCGTTACGGACCCTGCTTACGTCACGCACCGACGCGCTGTGCCGCGCGCGGGGTTTTCTCAGTCCCGTCCTTCTGCCGGTCCTCTTCGGGGTGCTGCTGCAAGTGCTGCCGCCTTGCCCGGGCGCAAGACTGGGACGTTGCTGGCCAGTGCTTCGGTTCCGCCTCGCACTTCTGTTCTTGCCCCTTTCATCCCCTCTGTGTCGGGGCTGGCCGGCCTTCCACTTCCGGCCGCCTTTCGTAGGGGTCAGCCCCGCGCCGGCCTTGGGTTGGGGTGGCCCGCCCTTTTCGACGAGGTTGGGGGGGGGCGGGGGTAGAGGAGGTCAACGTGGCGCTCATGCCCGCACGGCCCGTACCGGGGGTACCTCCACGTCAACACAATGTGTAGTTCTCTGGGTCGGCCTCCTTGTTCTCCTTCTCGCCTGGGCGTACCGGGTCGCTCCCCTCCTCTCGGGTGCTCCCTCGGGTTGTTTTCGCCCTTGCGCCCCTCGGTAGCCGCGAGGGACGTTGGGAGCGGCGGGTTGCGCGGAGGGTTCTCACCTGGAGGTGGACGTCCGGACCCCCACTCCGCTCTTGTCACCGACAACGGCCCATCTCTTCAGAGGTGGCCCACGTGTTCACTTCCATGCCCGAGCTGGGTAGCGTCGAGGGAGTTGACCGCCGGTCACCCGGTTTTCCTCTCCCGTGTCTTTCTGGTTCCGTCGCCGACCTGCGACGCGATGCGACCGGTGGTGGATCTGTTGGCCCTCAACGGGCACATCGTGCACACACGGTTTCGGATGCTGCCGATACCCCTGGTACGCCTGGCCCTGTGCCCTCTGTCGTGGGTAGTGTCGCTGGCCCTCCAGGATGTGTCTTGGCTCGTTCCTCTCCATCCTCGCTTCCAGCGATTCTTGGCCGTTCGGACTTCCGATCGTGTGTTCCTGTTCGACGGCCTTCCCTTCGGTCTCCACATCGCGCCGCAGATCTTCTCCGCACTGGTGGGGCAGGCTCTGGGTCCTCTCCTCAGGAGCGGGCTCCAGCTCCTGTTTTCCTTGGCCGTTTGGTTGGTAGTTTCCGACGCCCTAGGCCTGTGCATTGGCGACGCCCTCACAATCGTTCGCGACATCGCACGGTTAGGGTTCCCCTTCGATGTTCCCAAGTCACGCTTGACCCCGTCGCGTGTCGTGCCATGGGTCGGTCTCGCATGGGTTTTGTCCGGCGCTACGGTGACCCGGGGTCTGCCGGCCGCGGTGCACCTTCGGTGGACGGTCCTCGCCGTGTTGCACTCGGTCTCCCTCCCGGGGTGGCTCTGGGACTCGTTCGTGGGTTCGCTGCATTGGGCCGCTCTGCCCCTTCCATTAGGGAGCCTCTGGCTACGCCGCCTCCTCCTCATGGGCACCGCGGTGTTTCCGTTGCCCCTATGGATCGGCTCCTGCCGCTCCCGCGTACCGTTCGCCGGCGCTTCGGTCGCTGGGTTGCTCGGGGCTCGCTCTTTGCGGCTGTGCCCTGGACCGACCCCCCCGCCGACGGTCTGGGTAACCACAGATACGTCGAGCGAGGTTGGGTGAGGTTCCCAATCGAACCTGGGACGTCCACTTCCCGGCAGATGGGTGGGTCTCCCTCCTCTTACCTGTCTATGCCCTCGGATTGTTGGTTCCTTTGTTCTTCCTGCGGGTCCCCGCGCTGGCCCTTCGGGGTGAGTCGGTGGCCTTCGGGTTGGACACTCAGACAAGCTGTCCCCTGTTTCCTTATGCGGGGGTCCTCCAGGTCGTTGACTCTATTAGGGGTCTCGGTGGAGTTGTTCTTCCTCGCGGACCGACACCCCTTCTCCTTGCATGCCTCCTCCCTGCCCGGGCCTGCCACCCTTTGGGCGGCCGCCCTGTCGAGAGGGCAGGGCGTTCTTGTAGAATGGGCGATGAAACGGACTGTGTTCGCCGACCTCGCGGCTTCCTGAGGTGTTCCGGAGGTCGCCTTGTTCGCATCGGGGGTGCCGCGCCAGTTGCCTCTGGACCTCTCCCTCCGGCCTCGCGCTCCGGGGGGGGTCCGGACGCTTTCATGGTCGCCTGGTACTGGTGGCGGTCGATATCCATTTTTCCGCCACCAGACGCGCTGTTGATGTGCCCGGTCTTCGCGAAGCTGCGGCTGTACCACGGCTGCGTCTGGCTCCTCGCGCCTCTGTGGCCGGCACGGACTTGGTCCGCCCGGTTGCCGCGGTGGTGCCCGGGTCCGGTCCCTCTACCTGTCTCCGGCTTCCACTTGGGCTAGGTTGGGGTCCTGCGGACCTCTTTGGCCTTCGCATCGTGCTTGTTCATGAGGCACGGTGGCTCCCGGTCCCCGGCCGGGCCCTGACTGACTTCCTGCAGCGTTCCTGGCCGTCTTCTCCTTGGGGGCCTTACGGGTCCCGCTGGAGGTTTTTTACTAGGTGGCTACAGGCCACTCGCCTGCCAGTTGGCTCTCCTTCCCTCGTCCTACGCTCCTTGTTTCACCTCTTCCGTACACGTCGCTTTCCAGTCGACGCTATACGTACCCACTTGTCTGCCGTCCGGGGGGTTCTTTGGGTCCGTCGCTGGGCTGGTCGTTCCGCCACAGGTGCTGGATTCCTTCCTGACGGCTGCCTTCCGGGATTGACCGCCTCCGCGCCAGGTCTCTCCGCTGTGGGATCTGGGGCGGGCTCTGGTCCTTCTGGCTTCCCCCACGTATACAAGGGCCGCTACGCCGGTTCCGTTGCTCGGGCGTCCACTCTTCCTTGTCGCTCTGGCCACTGGGGATCGGGTGTCTGCACTAGCGGCATTGTCACGGCCCCGGGACTGCGTCCGATTCTCCCCGTCCTTGCATGGCGTCTCGTTCGCCTCCTCCCCACCTTTTGTTACCACGCATGGGAGGGAGGCCCCCGTTTTCCAGCCTTTCGCCGTCCAGGCTTTACGGCGTGGGCATCCTCGCCATGTGTTGTGCCCGGTGTCAGCCTTGCACTCCTCTGTTGCGTCTGTGGCGCCGCCTTCGGGTACTGCTGTGTGGGTGTCTCCTCGGACAGGTGGGAAGCTCTAGCAGGTGCAGCTGGGCCGCCACGTTTGTCGGACCGTTCGTGCCCGTCACCCTGTTTGTAGGGGTTCTGCGCGCGATGTCAGATCCTTTGCTGCCTCCTTCCGGTTCCTGCCACGTCGATCCTTCCCTGCCTTCGCCTCCGCGGTTTTGTGGTCTTCTATCAATTCCTTCATCTCCTCCTACCTCTCCGTGTCCAGTGTTCGACCCCCTCGGCCGGTGATTGCTCTCGGGGGTCGTGTTTCCTGGTGCTCTGGCGAAGATCCCTGGTCTTCCCCCCTTGTCCCTCGTTCTTTTCCTTTGTTTTATTTGACAAAGGGGGGGGGGGGGTGTATGGGTTTGCAACACTGGATTGCAAGTTTGGGATTATGTATTGTTCCAGTACATAAGTGTTTTTGCCACATTGAAAATTGTGTTTTGTTCTTGTGTTCAGTGTTTTTGTTGGTTTTTGAAGAAAAGGGATTTTGGGTACAGTACCTATTTGGTTTCAGACAAGTCTATGTTTTTGCATTACTATGAATGACGGGCATGTGTTAAAACTGTTCTTTTTAGCTACTCCTCAGTTTTTCACTCTTTTATTAAACTCTCTTGTTTACATTGTGTCTTTGTCATTCGTAATTTTGTTTTATGCATTGGTTTTTTTGGTAGGTTGGGCTTGGATGTCCTCCTCCTATTTGTTATGCAGCCTTGACGTTGGATTTGCCAAGACTACTAACAAATTGGGAGGTTTGACGTACCTCCCAACCTACCAAATAGGAAAACCTACTATTTGGTAGTAGTCTTGGAAAATCCAACGTACATAATACCCTCCCTCACGCCGGACCCCTGCCCATCCGCGTTCTTCTGCTGACGTGAGATGTGATAACAAGAGAGGGTCGCTCATGCGCACGTTCGACAGGGATCTGCACATGACGGAACACAGGATGGGCCTTAAGCGGTAACTAAGGTAAACCCCTTTTTCTTCTCTTCTATGCTTTTTTCACCTTCGGTGGTAGTTTTGGTTAATGTACAACGTCTCCTAGAGCAAGATAAGGAGTAGACTCTAGACGTTTTCTTTTTAACCGCGGTTGGAATGACGACATAGCAGTCAAAATAGACAAGTCGTCATTGCAATTAGGTTAATAGCCTTGACGTTGGATTTGCCAAGACTACTAACAAATTATGTGTCTCAAAAACCTTGGGTTTCGTTTTTTGGACATTAAAAGTCCTCTGTAGCCCAAACTATAAGTCCTAGGGAATTCTACTTGGTGCCATTCGATTTTTCTCGGCGAGCTGCTTCTAGACATGGTCTTAGATTTTATTTTCGCCCAGCCATTCGCCCAGAATCGAAAATATGTGTCTCAAAAACCTTGGGTTTCGTTTTTTGGACATTAAAAGTCCTCTGTAGCCCAAACTATAAGTCCTAGGGAATTCTACTTGGTGCCATTCGATTTTTCTCGGCGAGCTGCTTCTAGATATGGTCTTAGATTTTATTTTCGCCCAGCCATTCGCCCAGAATCGAAAATATGTGTCTCAAAAACCTTGGGTTTCGTTTTTTGGACATTAAAAGTCCTCTGTAGCCCAAACTATAAATCCTAGGGAATTCTACTTGGTGCCATTCGATTTTTCTCGGCGAGCTGCTTCTAGACATGGTCTTAGATTTTATTTTCGCCCAGCCATTCGCCCAGAATCGAAAATATGTGTCTCAAAAACCTTGGGTTTCGTTTTTTGGACATTAAAAGTCCTCTGTAGCCCAAACTATAAGTCCTAGGGAATTCTACTTGGTGCCATTCGATTTTTCTCGGCGAGCTGCTTCTAGATATGGTCTTAGATTTTATTTTCGCCCAGCCATTCGCCCAGAATCGAAAATATGTGTCTCAAAAACCTTGGGTTCGTTTTTTGGACATTAAAAGTCCTCTGTAGCCCAAACTATAAGTCCTAGGGAATTCTACTTGGTGCCATTCGATTTTTCTCGGCGAGCTGCTTCTAGATATGGTCTTAGATTTTATTTTCGCCCAGCCATTCGCCCAGAATCGAAAATATGTGTCTCAAAAACCTTGGGTTTCGTTTTTTGGACATTAAAAGTCCTCTGTAGCCCAAACTATAAGTCCTAGGGAATTCTACTTGGTGCCATTCGATTTTTCTCGGCGAGCTGCTTCTAGATATGGTCTTAGATTTTATTTTCGCCCAGCCATTCGCCCAGAATCGAAAATATGTGTCTCAAAAACCTTGGGTTTCGTTTTTTGGACATTAAAAGTCCTCTGTAGCCCAAACTATAAATCCTAGGGAATTCTACTTGGTGCCATTCGATTTTTCTCGGCGAGCTGCTTCTAGACATGGTCTTAGATTTTATTTTCGCCCAGCCATTCGCCCAGAATCGAAAATATGTGTCTCAAAAACCTTGGGTTTCGTTTTTTGGACATTAAAAGTCCTCTGTAGCCCAAACTATAAGTCCTAGGGAATTCTACTTGGTGCCATTCGATTTTTCTCGGCGAGCTGCTTCTAGACATGGTCTTAGATTTTATTTTCGCCCAGCCATTCGCCCAGAATCGAAAATATGTGTCTCAAAAACCTTGGGTTTCGTTTTTTGGACATTAAAAGTCCTCTGTAGCCCAAACTATAAGTCCTAGGGAATTCTACTTGGTGCCATTCGATTTTTCTCGGCGAGCTGCTTCTAGATATGGTCTTAGATTTTATTTTCGCCCAGCCATTCGCCCAGAATCGAAAATATGTGTCTCAAAAACCTTGGGTTTCGTTTTTTGGACATTAAAAGTCCTCTGTAGCCCAAACTATAAATCCTAGGGAATTCTACTTGGTGCCATTCGATTTTTCTCGGCGAGCTGCTTCTAGACATGGTCTTAGATTTTATTTTCGCCCAGCCATTCGCCCAGAATCGAAAATATGTGTCTCAAAAACCTTGGGTTTCGTTTTTTGGACATTAAAAGTCCTCTGTAGCCCAAACTATAAGTCCTAGGGAATTCTACTTGGTGCCATTCGATTTTTCTCGGCGAGCTGCTTCTAGACATGGTCTTAGATTTTATTTTCGCCCAGCCATTCGCCCAGAATCGAAAATATGTGTCTCAAAAACCTTGGGTTTCGTTTTTTGGACATTAAAAGTCCTCTGTAGCCCAAACTATAAATCCTAGGGAATTCTACTTGGTGCCATTCGATTTTTCTCGGCGAGCTGCTTCTAGATATGGTCTTAGATTTTATTTTCGCCCAGCCATTCGCCCAGAATCGAAAATATGTGTCTCAAAAACCTTGGGTTTCGTTTTTTGGACATTAAAAGTCCTCTGTAGCCCAAACTATAAGTCCTAGGGAATTCTACTTGGTGCCATTCGATTTTTCTCGGCGAGCTGCTTCTAGACATGGTCTTAGATTTTATTTTCGCCCAGCCATTCGCCCAGAATCGAAAATATGTGTCTCAAAAACCTTGGGTTTCGTTTTTGGACATTAAAAGTCCTCTGTAGCCCAAACTATAAGTAGGGAATTCTACTTGGTGCCATTCGATTTTTCTCGGCGAGCTGCTTCTAGACATGGTCTTAGATTTTATTTTCGCCCAGCCATTCGCCCAGAATCGAAAATATGTGTCTCAAAAACCTTGGGTTTCGTTTTTTGGACATTAAAAGTCCTCTGTAGCCCAAACTATAAGTCCTAGGGAATTCTACTTGGTGCCATTCGATTTTTCTCGGCGAGCTGCTTCTAGACATGGTCTTAGATTTTATTTTCGCCCAGCCATTCGCCCAGAATCGAAAATATGTGTCTCAAAAACCTTGGGTTTCGTTTTTTGGACATTAAAAGTCCTCTGTAGCCCAAACTATAAGTCCTAGGGAATTCTACTTGGTGCCATTCGATTTTTCTCGGCGAGCTGCTTCTAGATATGGTCTTAGATTTTATTTTCGCCCAGCCATTCGCCCAGAATCGAAAATATGTGTCTCAAAAACCTTGGGTTTCGTTTTTTGGACATTAAAAGTCCTCTGTAGCCCAAACTATAAGTCCTAGGGAATTCTACTTGGTGCCATTCGATTTTTCTCGGCGAGCTGCTTCTAGATATGGTCTTAGATTTTATTTTCGCCCAGCCATTCGCCCAGAATCGAAAATATGTGTCTCAAAAACCTTGGGTTTCGTTTTTTGGACATTAAAAGTCCTCTGTAGCCCAAACTATAAGTCCTAGGGAATTCTACTTGGTGCCATTCGATTTTTCTCGGCGAGCTGCTTCTAGATATGGTCTTAGATTTTATTTTCGCCCAGCCATTCGCCCAGAATCGAAAATATGTGTCTCAAAAACCTTGGGTTTCGTTTTTTGGACATTAAAAGTCCTCTGTAGCCCAAACTATAAGTCCTAGGGAATTCTACTTGGTGCCATTCGATTTTTCTCGGCGAGCTGCTTCTAGATATGGTCTTAGATTTTATTTTCGCCCAGCCATTCGCCCAGAATCGAAAATATGTGTCTCAAAAAACCTTGGGTTTCGTTTTTTGGACATTAAAAGTCCTCTGTAGCCCAAACTATAAATCCTAGGGAATTCTACTTGGTGCCATTCGATTTTTCTCGGCGAGCTGCTTCTAGACATGGTCTTAGATTTTATTTTCGCCCAGCCATTCGCCCAGAATCGAAAATATGTGTCTCAAAAACCTTGGGTTTCGTTTTTTGGACATTAAAAGTCCTCTGTAGCCCAAACTATAAATCCTAGGGAATTCTACTTGGTGCCATTCGATTTTTCTCGGCGAGCTGCTTCTAGACATGGTCTTAGATTTTATTTTCGCCCAGCCATTCGCCCAGAATCGAAAATATGTGTCTCAAAAACCTTGGGTTTCGTTTTTTGGACATTAAAAGTCCTCTGTAGCCCAAACTATAATCCTAGGGAATTCTACTTGGTGCCATTCGATTTTTCTCGGCGAGCTGCTTCTAGACATGGTCTTAGATTTTATTTTCGCCCAGCCATTCGCCCAGAATCGAAAATATGTGTCTCAAAAACCTTGGGTTTCGTTTTTTGGACATTAAAAGTCCTCTGTAGCCCAAACTATAAGTCCTAGGGAATTCTACTTGGTGCCATTCGATTTTTCTCGGCGAGCTGCTTCTAGATATGGTCTTAGATTTTATTTTCGCCCAGCCATTCGCCCAGAATCGAAAATATGTGTCTCAAAAACCTTGGGTTTCGTTTTTTGGACATTAAAAGTCCTCTGTAGCCCAAACTATAAATCCTAGGGAATTCTACTTGGTGCCATTCGATTTTTCTCGGCGAGCTGCTTCTAGACATGGTCTTAGATTTTATTTTCGCCCAGCCATTCGCCCAGAATCGAAAATATGTGTCTCAAAAACCTTGGGTTTCGTTTTTTGGACATTAAAAGTCCTCTGTAGCCCAAACTATAAGTCCTAGGGAATTCTACTTGGTGCCATTCGATTTTTTCTCGGCGAGCTGCTTCTAGATATGGTCTTAGATTTTATTTTCGCCCAGCCATTCGCCCAGAATCGAAAATATGTGTCTCAAAAACCTTGGGTTTCGTTTTTTTGGACATTAAAAGTCCTCTGTAGCCCAAACTATAAGTCCTAGGGAATTCTACTTGGTGCCATTCGATTTTTCTCGGCGAGCTGCTTCTAGATATGGTCTTAGATTTTATTTTCGCCCAGCCATTCGCCCAGAATCGAAAATATGTGTCTCAAAAACCTTGGGTTTCGTTTTTTGGACATTAAAAGTCCTCTGTACCCCAAACTATAAGTCCTAGGGAATTCTACTTGGTGCCATTCGATTTTTCTCGGCGAGCTGCTTCTAGATATGGTCTTAGATTTTATTTTCGCCCAGCCATTCGCCCAGAATCGAAAATATGTGTCTCAAAAACCTTGGGTTTCGTTTTTTGGACATTAAAAGTCCTCTGTAGCCCAAACTATAAATCCTAGGGAATTCTACTTGGTGCCATTCGATTTTTCTCGGCGAGCTGCTTCTAGACATGGTCTTAGATTTTATTTTCGCCCAGCCATTCGCCCAGAATCGAAAATATGTGTCTCAAAAACCTTGGGTTTCGTTTTTTGGACATTAAAAGTCCTCTGTAGCCCAAACTATAAGTCCTAGGGAATTCTACTTGGTGCCATTCGATTTTTCTCGGCGAGCTGCTTCTAGATATGGTCTTAGATTTTATTTTCGCCCAGCCATTCGCCCAGAATCGAAAATATGTGTCTCAAAAACCTTGGGTTTCGTTTTTTGGACATTAAAAGTCCTCTGTAGCCCAAACTATAAATCCTAGGGAATTCTACTTGGTGCCATTCGATTTTTCTCGGCGAGCTGCTTCTAGATATGGTCTTAGATTTTATTTTCGCCCAGCCATTCGCCCAGAATCGAAAAATATGTGTCTCAAAAACCTTGGGTTTCGTTTTTTGGACATTAAAAGTCCTCTGTAGCCCAAAACTATAAGTCCTAGGGAATTCTACTTGGTGCCATTCGATTTTTCTCGGCGAGCTGCTTCTAGATATGGTCTTAGATTTTATTTTCGCCCAGCCATTCGCCCAGAATCGAAAATATGTGTCTCAAAAACCTTGGGTTTCGTTTTTTGGACATTAAAAGTCCTCTGTAGCCCAAACTATAAATCCTAGGGAATTCTACTTGGTGCCATTCGATTTTTCTCGGCGAGCTGCTTCTAGACATGGTCTTAGATTTTATTTTCGCCCAGCCATTCGCCCAGAATCGAAAATATGTGTCTCAAAAACCTTGGGTTTCGTTTTTTGGACATTAAAAGTCCTCTGTAGCCCAAACTATAAGTCCTAGGGAATTCTACTTGGTGCCATTCGATTTTTCTCGGCGAGCTGCTTCTAGATATGGTCTTAGATTTTATTTTCGCCCAGCCATTCGCCCAGAATCGAAAATATGTGTCTCAAAAACCTTGGGTTTCGTTTTTTGGACATTAAAAGTCCTCTGTAGCCCAAACTATAAATCCTAGGGAATTCTACTTGGTGCCATTCGATTTTTCTCGGCGAGCTGCTTCTAGACATGGTCTTAGATTTTATTTTCGCCCAGCCATTCGCCCAGAATCGAAAATATGTGTCTCAAAAACCTTGGGTTTCGTTTTTTGGACATTAAAAGTCCTCTGTAGCCCAAACTATAAATCCTAGGGGAATTCTACTTGGTGCCATTCGATTTTTCTCGGCGAGCTGCTTCTAGATATGGTCTTAGATTTTATTTTCGCCCAGCCATTCGCCCAGAATCGAAAATATGTGTCTCAAAAACCTTGGGTTTCGTTTTTTTGGACATTAAAAGTCCTCTGTAGCCCAAACTAAAAGTCCTAGGGAATTCTACTTGGTGCCATTCGATTTTTCTCGGCGAGCTGCTTCTAGATATGGTCTTAGATTTTATTTTCGCCCAGCCATTCGCCCAGAATCGAAAATATGTGTCTAAAAAACCTTGGGTTTCGTTTTTTGGACATTAAAAGTCCTCTGTAGCCCAAACTATAAATCCTAGGGAATTCTACTTGGTGCCATTCGATTTTTCTCGGCGAGCTGCTTCTAGACATGGTCTTAGATTTTATTTTCGCCCAGCCATTCGCCCAGAATCGAAAATATGTGTCTCAAAAACCTTGGGTTTCGTTTTTTGGACATTAAAAGTCCTCTGTAGCCCAAACTATAAGTCCTAGGGAATTCTACTTGGTGCCATTCGATTTTTTCTCGGCGAGCTGCTTCTAGATATGGTCTTAGATTTTATTTTCGCCCAGCCATTCGCCCAGAATCGAAAAATATGTGTCTCAAAAACCTTGGGTTTCGTTTTTTTGGACATTAATTTAAAAGTCCTCTGTAGCCCAAACTATAAGTCCTAGGGAATTCTACTTGGTGCCATTCGATTTTTTCTCGGCGAGCTGCTTCTAGACATGGTCTTAGATTTTATTTTCGCCCAGCCATTCGCCCAGAATCGAAAATATGTGTCTCAAAAAACCTTGGGTTTCGTTTTTTGGACATTAAAAGTCCTCTGTAGCCCAAAACTATAAGTCCTAGGGAATTCTACTTGGTGCCATTCGATTTTTCTCGGCGAGCTGCTTCTAGACATGGTCTTAGATTTTATTTTCGCCCAGCCATTCGCCCAGAATCGAAAATATGTGTCTCAAAAACCTTGGGTTTCGTTTTTTGGACATTAAAAGTCCTCTGTAGCCCAAACTATAAGTCCTAGGGAATTCTACTTGGTGCCATTCGATTTTTCTCGGCGAGCTGCTTCTAGATATGGTCTTAGATTTTATTTTCGCCCAGCCATTCGCCCAGAATCGAAAATATGTGTCTCAAAAACCTTGGGTTTCGTTTTTGGACATTTAAAAGTCCTCTGTAGCCCAAACTATAAGTCCTAGGGAATTCTACTTGGTGCCATTCGATTTTTCTCGGCGAGCTGCTTCTAGATATGGTCTTAGATTTTATTTTCGCCCAGCCATTCGCCCAGAATCGAAAATATGTGTCTCAAAAACCTTGGGTTTCGTTTTTTTGGACATTAAAAGTCCTCTGTAGCCCAAACTATAAATCCTAGGGAATTCTACTTGGTGCCATTCGATTTTTTCTCGGCGAGCTGCTTCTAGACATGGTCTTAGATTTTATTTTCGCCCAGCCATTCGCCCAGAATCGAAAATATGTGTCTCAAAAAACCTTGGGTTTCGTTTTTTGGACATTAAAAGTCCTCTGTAGCCCAAACTATAAGTCCTAGGGAATTCTACTTGGTGCCATTCGATTTTTCTCGGCGAGCTGCTTCTAGATATGGTCTTAGATTTTATTTTCGCCCAGCCATTCGCCCAGAATCGAAAATATGTGTCTCAAAAACCTTGGGTTTCGTTTTTGGACATTAAAAGTCCTCTGTAGCCCAAACTATAAGTCCTAGGGAATTCTACTTGGTGCCATTCGATTTTTCTCGGCGAGCTGCTTCTAGATATGGTCTTAGATTTTATTTTCGCCCAGCCATTCGCCCAGAATCAAAAATATGTGTCTCAAAAACCTTGGGTTTCGTTTTTTGGACATTAAAAGTCCTCTGTAGCCCAAACTATAAATCCTAGGGAATTCTACTTGGTGCCATTCGATTTTTTCTCGGCGAGCTGCTTCTAGACATGGTCTTAGATTTTATTTTCGCCCAGCCATTCGCCCAGAATCGAAAATATGTGTCTCTCAAAAACCTTGGGTTTCGTTTTTTGGACATTAAAAGTCCTCTGTAGCCCAAACTATAAGTCCTAGGGAATTCTACTTGGTGCCATTCGATTTTTCTCGGCGAGCTGCTTCTAGACATGGTCTTAGATTTTATTTTCGCCCAGCCATTCGCCCAGAATCGAAAATATGTGTCTCAAAAACCTTGGGTTTCGTTTTTTGGACATTAAAAGTCCTCTCTGTAGCCCAAACTATAAGTCCTAGGGAATTCTACTTGGTGCCATTCGATTTTTCTCGGCGAGCTGCTTCTAGATATGGTCTTAGATTTTATTTTCGCCCAGCCATTCGCCCAGAATCGAAAATATGTGTCTCAAAAACCTTGGTTTTGTTTTTTGGACATTAAAAGTCCTCTGTAGCCCAAACTATAAGTCCTAGGGAATTCTACTTGGTGCCATTCGAATTTTCTCGGCGAGCTGCTTCTAGAAATGGTCTTAGATTTTATTTTCGCCCAGCCATTCGCCCAGAATCGAAAATATGTGTCTCAAAAACCTTGGGTTTCGTTTTTTGGACATTAAAAGTCCTCTGTAGCCCAAACTATAAATCCTAGGGAATTCTACTTGGTGCCATTCGATTTTTCTCGGCGAGCTGCTTCTAGACATGGTCTTAGATTTTTTTTTCGCCCAGCCATTCGCCCAGAATCGAAAATATGTGTCTCAAAAACCTTGGGTTTCGTTTTTTGGACATTTAAAGTCCTCTGTAGCCCAAACTATATATCCTAGGGAATTCTACTTGGTGCCATTCGATTTTTCTCGGCGAGCTGCTTCTAGACATGGTCTTAGATTTTATTTTCGCCCCAGCCATTCGCCCAGAATCGAAAATATGTGTCTCAAAAACCTTGGGTTTCGTTTTTTTGGACATTAAAAGTCCTCTGTAGCCCAAACTATAAGTCCTAGGGAATTCTACTTGGTGCCATTCGATTTTTCTCGGCGAGCTGCTTCTAGATATGGTCTTAGATTTTATTTTCGCCCAGCCATTCGCCCAGAATCGAAAATATGTGTCTCAAAAACCTTGGGTTTTCGTTTTTTGGACATTAAAAGTCCTCTGTAGCCCAAACTATAAATCCTAGGGGATTCTACTTGGTGCCATTCGATTTTTCTCGGCGAGCTGCTTCTAGATATGGTCTTAGATTTTATTTTCGCCCAGCCATTCGCCCAGAATCGAAAATATGTGTCTCAAAAAACCTTGGGTTTCGTTTTTTGGACATTAAAAGTCCTCTGTAGCCCAAACTATAAGTCCTAGGGAATTCTACTTGGTGCCATTCGATTTTTCTCGGCGAGCTGCTTCTAGACATGGTCTTAGATTTTATTTTTCGCCCAGCCATTCGCCCAGAATCGAAAATATGTGTCTCAAAAACCTTGGGGTTTTTTTTTTGGACATTAAAAGTCCTCTGTAGCCCAAACTATAAATCCTAGGGGATTCTACTTGGTGCCATTCGATTTTTCTCGGCGAGCTGCTTCTAGACATGGTCTTAGATTTTATTTTCGCCCAGCCATTCGCCCAGAAACGAAAATATGTGTCTCAAAAACCTTGGGTTTCGTTTTTTGGACATTAAAAGTCCTCTGTAGCCCAAACTATAAGTCCTAGGGGATTCTACTTGGTGCCATTCGATTTTTCTCGGCGAGCTGCTTCTAGACATGGTCTTAGATTTTATTTTCGCCCAGCCATTCGCCCAGAATCGAAAATATGTGTCTCAAAAACCTTGGGTTTCGTTTTTTGGGCATTAAAAGTCCTCTGTAGCCCAAACTATAAATCCTAGGGAATTCTACTTGGTGCCATTCGATTTTTCTCGGCGAGCTGCTTCTAGACATGGTCTTAGATTTTATTTTTCGCCCAGCCATTCGCCCAGAATCGAAAATATGTGTCTCAAAAACCTTGGGTTTCGTTTTTTGGACATTAAAAGTCCTCTGTAGCCCAAACTATAAGTCCTAGGGAATTCTACTTGGTGCCATTCGATTTTTCTCGGCGAGGTGCTTCTAGATATGGTCTTAGATTTTATTTTCGCCCAGCCATTCGCCCAGAATCGAAAATATGTGTCTCAAAAACCTTTGGGTTTCGTTTTTTGGACATTAAAAGTCCTCTGTAGCCCAAACTATAAATTCTAGGGAATTCTACTTGGTGCCATTCGATTTTTCTCGGCGAGCTGCTTCTAGACATGGTCTTAGATTTTATTTTCGCCAAGCCATTCGCCCAGAATCGAAAATATGTGTCTCAAAAACCTTGGGTTTCGTTTTTTGGACATTTAAAGTCCTCTGTAGCCCAAACTATAAATCCTAGGGAATTCTACTTGGTGCCATTCGATTTTTCTCGGCGAGCTGCTTCTAGACATGGTCTTAGATTTTATTTTCGCCCAGCCATTCGCCCAGAATCGAAAATATGTGTCTCAAAAACCTTGGGGTTTCGTTTTTTGGACATTAAAAGTCCTCTGTAGCCCAAACTATAAGTCCTAGGGAATTCTACTTGGTGCCATTCGATTTTTTCTCGGCGAGCTGCTTCTAGATATGGTCTTAGATTTTATTTTCGCCCAGCCATTCGCCCAGAATCGAAAAAATGTGTCTAAAAAACCTTGGGTTTCGTTTTTGGACATTAAAAGTCCTCTGTAGCCCAAACTATAAGTCCTAGGGAATTCTACTTGGTGCCATTCGATTTTTCTCGGCGAGCTGCTTCTAGATATGGTCTTAGATTTTATTTTCGCCCAGCCATTCGCCCAGAATCGAAAAAATGTGTCTCAAAAACCTTGGGTTTCGTTTTTTGGACATTAAAAGTCCTCTGTAGCCCAGACTATAGGTCCTAGGGAATTCTACTTGGTGCCATTCGATTTTTCTCGGCGAGCTGCTTCTAGACATGGTCTTAGATTTTATTTTCGCCCAGCCATTCGCCCAGAATCGAAAATATGTGTCTCAAAAACCTTGGGTTTCGTTTTTTGGACATTAAAAGTCCTCTGTAGCCCAAACTATAATCCTAGGGAATTCTACTTGGTGCCATTCGATTTTTCTCGGCGAGCTGCTTCTAGACATGGTCTTAGATTTTATTTTCGCCCAGCCATTCGCCCAGAATCGAAAATATGTGTCTCAAAAACCTTGGGTTTCGTTTTTTGGACATTAAAAGTCCTCTGTAGCCCAAACTATAAATCCTAGGGAATTCTACTTGGTGCCATTCGATTTTTCTCGGCGAGCTGCTTCTAGACATGGTCTTAGATTTTATTTTCGCCCAGCCATTCGCCCAGAATCGAAAATATGTGTCTCAAAAACCTTGGGTTTCGTTTTTTGGACATTAAAAGTCCTCTGTAGCCCAAACTATAAATCCTAGGGAATTCTACTTGGTGCCATTCGATTTTTCTCGGCGAGCTGCTTCTAGATATGGTCTTAGATTTTATTTTCGCCCAGCCATTCGCCCAGAATCGAAAATATGTGTCTCAAAAACCTTGGGTTTCGTTTTTTTGGACATTAAAAAGTCCTCTGTAGCCCAAACTATAAATCCTAGGGAATTCTACTTGGTGCCATTCGATTTTTCCGGGCGAGCTGCTTCTAGACATGGTCTTAGATTTTATTTTCGCCCAGCCATTCGCCCAGAATCGAAAATATGTGTCTAAAAAACCTTGGGTTTCGTTTTTTTGGACATTAAAAGTCCTCTGTAGCCCAAACTATAAGTCCTAGGGAATTCTACTTGGTGCCATTCGATTTTTCTCGGCGAGCTGCTTCTAGATATGGTCTTAGATTTTATTTTCGCCCAGCCATTCGCCCAGAATCGAAAATATGTGTCTCAAAAAACCTTGGGTTTCGTTTTTTTGGACATTAAAAGTCCTCTGTAGCCCAAACTATAAGTCCTAGGGAATTCTACTTGGTGCCATTCGATTTTTTCTCGGCGAGCTGCTTCTAGATATGGTCTTAGATTTTATTTTCGCCCAGCCATTCGCCCAGAATCGAAAATATGTGTCTCAAAAACCTTGGGTTTCGTTTTTTGGACATTAAAAGTCCTCTGTAGCCCAAACTATAAGTCCTAGGGAATTCTACTTGGTGCCATTCGATTTTTCTCGGCGAGCTGTTTCTAGATATGGTCTTAGATTTTATTTTCGCCCAGCCATTCGCCCAGAATCGAAAATATGTGTCTCAAAAACCTTGGGTTTCGTTTTTTGGACATTAAAAGTCCTCTGTAGCCCAAACTATAAGTCCTAGGGGATTCTACTTGGTGCCATTCGATTTTTCTCGGCGAGCTGCTTCTAGATATGGTCTTAGATTTTATTTTCGCCCAGCCATTCGCCCAGAATCGAAAATATGTGTCTCAAAAAACCTTGGGTTTCGTTTTTTTGGACATTAAAAGTCCTCTGTAGCCCAAACTATAAGTCCTAGGGAATTCTACTTGGTGCCATTCGATTTTTCTCGGCGAGCTGCTTCTAGATATGGTCTTAGATTTTATTTTCGCCCAGCCATTCGCCCAGAAACGAAAATATGTGTCTCAAAAACCTTGGGGTTCGTTTTTTGGACATTAAAAGTCCTCTGTAGCCCAAACTAAAGGTCCTGGGAATTTCTACTTGGTGCCATTCGATTTTTCTCGGCGAGCTGCTTCTAGGTATGGTCTTAGATTTTATTTTCGCCCAGCCATTCGCCCAGAATCGAAAATATGTGTCTCAAAAACCTTGGGTTTTTTTTTTTGGACATTAAAAGTCCTCTGTAGCCCAAACTATAAGTCCTAGGGAATTCTACTTGGTGCCATTCGATTTTTCTCGGCGAGCTGCTTCTAGATATGGTCTTAGATTTTATTTTCGCCAAGCCATTCGCCCAGAATCGAAAATATGTGTCTCAAAAACCTTGGGTTTCGTTTTTTGGACATTAAAAGTCCTCTGTAGCCCAAACTATAAATCCTAGGGAATTCTACTTGGTGCCATTCGATTTTTTCTCGGCGAGCTGCTTCTAGACATGGTCTTAGATTTTATTTTCGCCCAGCCATTCGCCCAGAATCGAAAATATGTGTCTCAAAAACCTTGGGTTCGTTTTTTTGGCATTTAAAAGTCCTCTGTAGCCCAAACTATAAGTCCTAGGGAATTCTACTTGGTGCCATTCGATTTTTCTCGGCGAGCTGCTTTTAGATATGGTCTTAGATTTTATTTTCGCCCAGCCATTCGCCCAGAATCGAAAATATGTGTCTCAAAAACCTTGGGTTTCGTTTTTTTGGACATTAAAAGTCCTCTGTAGCCCAAACTATAAATCCTAGGGAATTCTACTTGGTGCCATTCGATTTTTCTCGGCGAGCTGCTTCTAGACATGGTCTTAGATTTTTATTTTCGCCCAGCCATTCGCCCAGAATCGAAAATATGTGTCTCAAAAACCTTGGGTTCCGTTTTTTGGACTTTAAAAGTCCTCTGTAGCCCAAACTATAAATCCTAGGGAATTCTACTTGGTGCCATTCGATTTTTCTCGGCGAGCTGCTTCTAGACATGGTCTTAGATTTTATTTTCGCCAAGCCATTCGCCCAGAATCGAAAATATGTGTCTCAAAAACCTTGGGTTTCGTTTTTTGGACATTAAAAGTCCTCTGTACCCCAAACTATAAATCCTAGGGAATTCTACTTGGTGCCATTCGATTTTTCTCGGCGAGCTGCTTCTAGATATGGTCTTAGATTTTATTTTCGCCCAGCCATTCGCCCAGAATCGAAAATATGTGTCTCAAAAAACCTTGGGTTTCGTTTTTTTGGACATTAAAAGTCCCCTGTAGCCCAAACTATAAATCCTAGAGAATTCTACTTGGTGCCATTCGATTTTTCTCGGCGAGCTGCTTCTAGACATGGTCTTAGATTTTATTTTCGCCCAGCCATTCGCCCAGAATCGAAAATATGTGTCTAAAAAACCTTGGGTTTCGTTTTTTTGGACATTAAAAGTCCTCTGTAGCCCAAACTATAAGTCCTAGGGAATTCTACTTGGTGCCATTCGATTTTTCTCTCGGCGAGCTGCTTCTAGACATGGTCTTAGATTTTATTTTCGCCCAGCCATTCGCCCAGAATCGAAAATATGTGTCTCAAAAACCTTGGGTTTCGTTTTTTTGGACATTAAAAGTCCTCTGTAGCCCAAACTATAAGTCCTAGGGAATTCTACTTTGTGCCATTCGATTTTTCTCGGCGAGCTGCTTCTAGACATGGTCTTAGATTTTATTTTCGCCCAGCCATTCGCCCAGAATCGAAAATATGTGTCTCAAAAACCTTGGGTTTCGTTTTTTTGGACATTAAAAGTCCTCTGTAGCCCAAACTATAAATCCTAGGGAATTCTACTTGGTGCCATTCGATTTTTCTAGATATGGTCTTAGATTTTATTTTCGCCCAGCCATTCGCCCAGAATCGAAAATATGTGTCTCAAAAACCTTGGGTTCGGTTTTTTGGACATTAAAAGTCCTCTGTAGCCCAAACTATAAGTCCTAGGGAATTTTACTTGGTGCCATTCGATTTTTCTCGGCGAGCTGCTTCTAGACATGGTCTTAGATTTTATTTTCGCCCCAGCCATTCGCCCAGAATCGAAAATATGTGTCTCAAAAACCTTGGGTTTCGTTTTTTGGACATTAAAAGTCCTCTGTAGCCCAAACTATAAGTCCTAGGGAATTCTACTTGGTGCCATTCGATTTTTCTCGGCGAGCTGCCTCTAGACATGGTCTTAGATTTTATTTTCGCCCAGCCATTCGCCCAGAATCGAAAATATGGGTCTCAAAAACCTTGGGTTTCGTTTTTTGGACATTAAAAGTCCTCTGTAGCCCAAACTATAAGTCCTAGGGAAATCTACTTGGTGCCATTCGATTTTTCTCGGCGAGCTGCTTCTAGATATGGTCTTAGATTTTATTTTCGCCCAGCCTTTCGCCCAGAATCGAAAATATGTGTCTCAAAAACCTTGGGTTTCGTTTTTTTGGACATTAAAAGTCCTCTGTAGCCCAAACTATAAGTCCTAGGGAATTCTACTTGGTGCCATTCGTTTTTTCTCGGCGAGCTGCTTCTAGATATGGTCTTAGATTTTATTTTCGCCCAGCCATTCGCCCAGAATCGAAAATATGTGTCTAAAAAACCTTGGGTTTCGTTTTTTTGGACATTAAAAGTCCTCTGTAGCCCAAACTATAAGTCCTAGGGAATTCTACTTGGTGCCATTCGATTTTCTCGGCGAGCTGCTTCTAGACATGGTCTTAGATTTTATTTTCGCCCAGCCATTCGCCCAGAATCGAAAATATGTGTCTCAAAAACCTTGAGTTTCGTTTTATGGACATTAAAAGTCCTCTGTAGCCCAAACTATAAATCCTAGGGAATTCTACTTGGTGCCATTCGATTTTTCTCGGCGAGCTGCTTCTAGACATGGTCTTAGATTTTATTTTCGCCCAGCCATTCGCCCAGAATCGAAAATATGTGTCTCAAAAAACCTTGGGTTTCGTTTTTTGGACATTAAAAGTCCTCTGTAGCCCCAACTATAAGTCCTAGGGGATTCTACTTTGTGCCCTTCGATTTTTCTCGGCGAGCTGCTTCTAGATATGGTCTTAGATTTTTTTTTCGCCCAGCCATTCGCCCAGAATCGAAAATATGTGTCTCAAAAACCTTGGGGTTTCGTTTTTTGGACATTTATTGTCCTCTGTAGCCCTATCTATATGTCCTAGGGAATTCTACTTGGTGCCATTCGTTTTTTCTCGGCGAGCTGCTTCTAGATATGGTCTTAGATTTTATTTTCGCCCAGCCATTCGCCCAGAATCGAAAATATGTGTCTCAAAAACCTTGGGTTTCGTTTTTTGGACAATAAAAGTCCTCTGTAGCCCAAACAAAAAATCCTAGGGAATTCTACTTGGTGCCATTCGTTTTTTCTCGGCGAGCTGCTTCTAGACATGGTCTTAGATTTTATTTTTCGCCCAGCCATTCGCCCAGAATCGAAAATATGTGTCTCAAAAACCTTGGGTTTCGTTTTTTGGTCATTAAAAGTCCTCTGTAGCCCAAACTATAAGTCCTAGGGAATTCTACTTGGTGCCATTCGATTTTTCTCGGCGAGCTGCTTCTAGACATGGTCTTAGATTTTATTTTCGCCCAGCCATTCGCCCAGAATCGAAAATATGTGTCTCAAAAACCTTGGGTTTTCGTTTTTGGGACTTAAAAAGTCCTCTGTAGCCCAAACTATAAGTCCTAGGGAATTCTACTTGGTGCCATTCGATTTTTCTCGGCGAGCTGCTTCTAGATATGGTCTTAGATTTTATTTTCGCCAAGCCATTCGCCCAGAATCGAAAATATGTGTCTCAAAAACCTTGGGTTTCGTTTTTTTGGACATTAAAAGTCCTCTGTAGCCCCAACTATCCTAGGGAATTCTACTTGGTGCCATTCGATTTTTCTCGGCGAGCTGCTTCTAGATATGGTCTTAGATTTTATTTTCGCCCAGCCATTCGCCCAGAATCGAAAATATGTGTCTCAAAAACCTTGGGTTTCGTTTTTTGGACATTAAAAGTCCTCTGTAGCCCAAACTATAAGTCCTAGGGAATTCTACTTGGTGCCATTCGATTTTTCTCGGCGAGCTGCTTCTAGATATGGTCTTAGATTTTATTTTCGCCCAGCCATTCGCCCAGAATCGAAAATATGTGTCTCAAAAACCTTGGGTTTCGTTTTTTGGACATTAAAAGTCCTCTGTAGCCCAAACTATAAATCCTAGGGAATTCTACTTGGTGCCATTCGATTTTTCTCGGCGAGCTGCTTCTAGACATGGTCTTAGATTTTATTTTCGCCCAGCCATTCGCCCAGAATCGAAAATATGTGTCTCAAAAACCTTGGGTTTCGTTTTTTGGACATTAAAAGTCCTCTGTAGCCCAAACTATAAGTCCTAGGGAATTCTACTTGGTGCCATTCGATTTTTCTCGGCGAGCTGCTTCTAGATATGGTCTTAGATTTTATTTTCGCCCAGCCATTCGCCC
This sequence comes from Paralithodes platypus, assembly GCA_032716605.1. Taxonomy (NCBI): domain Eukaryota; kingdom Metazoa; phylum Arthropoda; class Malacostraca; order Decapoda; family Lithodidae; genus Paralithodes; species Paralithodes platypus. The sequence goes on along the minus strand of JAVRFV010002245.1, from coordinate 1,039,229 downwards.
AGAATCGAAAATATGTGTCTCAAAAACCTTGGGTTTCGTTTTTTGGACATTAAAAGTCCTCTGTAGCCCAAACTATAAGTCCTAGGGAATTCTACTTGGTGCCATTCGATTTTTCTCGGCGAGCTGCTTCTAGATATGGTCTTAGATTTTATTTTCGCCCAGCCATTCGCCCAGAATCGAAAATATGTTTCTCAAAAACCTTGGGTTCCGTTTTTTGGACTTTAAAAGTCCTCTGTAGCCCAAACTATAAGTCCTAGGGAATTCTACTTGGTGCCATTCGATTTTTCTCGGCGAGCTGCTTCTAGATATGGTCTTAGATTTTATTTTCGCCCAGCCATTCGCCCAGAATCGAAAATATGTGTCTCAAAAACCTTGGGTTTCGTTTTTTGGACATTAAAAGTCCTCTGTAGCCCAAACTATAAGTCCTAGGGAATTCTACTTGGTGCCATTCGATTTTTCTCGGCGAGCTGCTTCTAGATATGGTCTTAGATTTTATTTTCGCCCAGCCATTCGCCCAGAATCGAAAATATGTGTCTCAAAAACCTTGGGTTTCGTTTTTTGGACATTAAAAGTCCTCTGTAGCCCAAACTATAAGTCCTAGGGAATTCTACTTGGTGCCATTCGATTTTTCTCGGCGAGCTGCTTCTAGATATGGTCTTAGATTTTATTTTCGCCCAGCCATTCGCCCAGAATCGAAAATATGTGTCTCAAAAACCTTGGGTTTCGTTTTTTGGACATTAAAAGTCCTCTGTAGCCCAAACTATAAGTCCTAGGGAATTCTACTTGGTGCCATTCGATTTTTCTCGGCGAGCTGCTTCTAGATATGGTCTTAGATTTTATTTTCGCCCAGCCATTCGCCCAGAATCGAAAATATGTTTCTCAAAAACCTTGGGTTTCGTTTTTTGGACATTAAAAGTCCTCTGTAGCCCAAACTATAAGTCCTAGGGAATTCTACTTGGTGCCATTCGATTTTTCTCGGCGAGCTGCTTCTAGATATGGTCTTAGATTTTATTTTCGCCCAGCCATTCGCCCAGAATCGAAAATATGTGTCTCAAAAACCTTGGGTTTCGTTTTTTGGACATTAAAAGTCCTCTGTAGCCCAAACTATAAGTCCTAGGGAATTCTACTTGGTGCCATTCGATTTTTCTCGGCGAGCTGCTTCTAGATATGGTCTTAGATTTTATTTTCGCCCAGCCATTCGCCCAGAATCGAAAATATGTGTCTCAAAAACCTTGGGTTTCGTTTTTTGGACATTAAAAGTCCTCTGTAGCCCAAACTATAAGTCCTAGGGAATTCTACTTGGTGCCATTCGATTTTTCTCGGCGAGCTGCTTCTAGATATGGTCATAGATTTTATTTTCGCCCAGCCATTCGCCCAGAATCGAAAATATGTTTCTCAAAAACCTTGGGTTCCGTTTTTTGGACTTTAAAAGTCCTCTGTAGCCCAAACTATAAGTCCTAGGGAATTCTACTTGGTGCCATTCGATTTTTCTCGGCGAGCTGCTTCTAGATATGGTCTTAGATTTTATTTTCGCCCAGCCATTCGCCCAGAATCGAAAATATGTGTCTCAAAAACCTTGGGTTTCGTTTTTTGGACATTAAAAGTCCTCTGTAGCCCAAACTATAAATCCTAGGGAATTCTACTTGGTGCCATTCGATTTTTCTCGGCGAGCTGCTTCTAGACATGGTCTTAGATTTTATTTTCGCCCAGCCATTCGCCCAGAATCGAAAATATGTCTCAAAAACCTTGGGTTTCGTTTTTGGACATTAAAAGTCCTCTGTAGCCCAAACTATAAATCCTAGGGAATTCTACTTGGTGCCATTCGATTTTTCTCGGCGAGCTGCTTCTAGACATGGTCTTAGATTTTATTTTCGCCCAGCCATTCGCCCAGAATCGAAAATATGTGTCTCAAAAACCTTGGGTTTCGTTTTTTTGGACTTTAAAAGTCCTCTGTAGCCCAAACTATAAGTCCTAGGGAATTCTACTTGGTGCCATTCGATTTTTCTCGGCGAGGGCACCCGTTCGGCTCCCCCGAGCAGTGGTGGGTGACACCCGTTCGTCCGCCCCCAGCAATGGTGGGTGGCACCCATTCGTCCCCCCCCAGCAGTGGTGGGTGGCACCTGTTCGTCCCCCCCAGCAGTGGTGGGTGGCACCTGTTCGTCTCCCCCCAGCAGTGGTGGGTGGCACCCGTTCGTCTCCCCCCAGCAGTGGTGGGTGGCACCCGTTCGTCCCCCGCCAGCAGTGGTGGGTGGCACCCGTTCGTCTCCCCCCAGCAGTGGTGGGTGGCACCCGTTCGTCCCCTCCCAGCAGTGGTGGGTGGCACCCGTTCGTCTCCCCCCAGCAGTGGTGGGTGGCACCCGTTCGTCCCCCCACAGCAGTGGTGGGTGGCACCCGTTCGTCCCCCCCCAGCAGTGGTGTGGTTGGCACCCTTTCGTCTCCCCCCAGCAGTGGTGGATGGCACCGGTTCGTCCCCCCCCGCAGTGGTGGGTGGCACCCGTTCGTACGCCCCCAGCAGTGGTGGGTGGCACCCATTCGTCCCCCCCCAGCAGTGGTGGGTGGCACCCGTTAGTCTCCCCCCAGCAGTGGTGGGTGGCACCCGTTCGTCCCCCCCCCAGCAGTGGTGGGTGGCACCCGTTCATCTGCCCCCAGCAGTGGTGGGTGGCACCCGTTCGTCCCCCCCCCAGCAGTGGTGGGTGGCACCCGTTCGTCCCCCCCCCAGCAGTGGTGGGTGACACCCGTTCGTCCGCCCCCAGCAATGGTGGGTGGCACCCGTTCGTCCCCCCCCCAGCAGTGGGGGTGGCACCCGTTCGTCCCCCCCCAGCAGTGGTGGGTGGCACCCGTTCGTCTCCCCCCAGCAGTGGTGGGTGGCACCCGTTCGTCTCCCCCCAGCAGTGGTGGGTGGCACCTGTTCGTCCCCCCCCAGCAGTGGTGGGTGGCACCCATTCGTCCCCCCACAGCAGTGGTGGGTGGCACCCGTTCGTCCCCACTGGTGGGTGGCACCCTTTCGTCTCCCCCCAGCAGTGGTGGGTGGCACCCATTCGTCCCCCCCCCAGCAGTGGTGGGTGGCACCCGTTCGTCTCCCCCCAGCAGTGGTGGGTGGCACCCGTTCGTCTCCCCCCAGCAGTGGTGGGTGGCACCTGTTCGTCCCCCCCCAGCAGGGGTGGGTGGCACCCATTCGTCTCCCCCCAGCAGTGGTGGGTGGCACCTGTTCGTCCCCCCCCAGCAGGGGTGGGTGGCACCCATTCGTCCCCCCCCAGCAGGGGTGGGTGGCACCCATTCGTCTCCCCCCAGCAGTGGTGGGTGGCTCCCATTTGTCCCCCTCCAGCAGTGGTGGGTGGCACCCGTTCGTCCGCCCCCAGCAATGGTGGGTGGCACCCGTTCGTCCCCCCCCAGCAGTGGTGGGTGGCACCCGTTCGTCCCCCCCCAGCAGTGGTAGGTGGTACCCGTTCGTCCCCCCCCAGCAGTGGTGGGTGGCACCCGTTCGTCTCCCCCCAGCAGTGGTGGGTGGCACCCGTTCGTCTACCTCCAGCAGTGGTGGGTGGCACCCGTTCGTCCCCCCCCAGCAGTGGTGGGAGGTACCCGTTCGTCCCCCCCCCAGCAGTGGTGGGTGGCACCCGTTCGTCTACCCCCAGCAGTGGTGGGTGGCACCCGTTCATCCCCCCCCAGCAGTGGTGGGAGGTACCCGTTCGTCCCGGTTGTGATCTTATGCTATTTAGGGCTACGTGGGTGGATAGGCTATTCAGGGCTACGTGGGTGGATGGGCTATTCAGGGCTACGCGGGTGGGTGCGCTATTCAGGGCTACATAGGTGGGTGGGCTATTCAGGGCTACGTGGGTGGGTGGGCTATTCAGGGCTACGTGGGTGGGCTATTCAGGGCTACGTGGGTGGGTGGGTTATTCATGGCTACATAGGTGGGTGGGCTATTCAGGGCTATGTGGGTGGGTTGGCTATTCAGGGCTACGTGGGTGGGTGGGCTATTCAGGGCTACGTGGTTGGGTGGGCTATTCAGGGCTACGTAGGTGGGTGGGCTAATTTGTTAGTAGTCTTGGCAAATCCAACGTCAAGGCTATTAACCTAATTGCAATGACGACTTGTCTATTTTGACTGCTATGTCGTCATTCCAACCGCGGTTAAAAAGAAAACGTCTAGAGTCTACTCCTTATCTTGCTCTAGGAGACGTTGTACATTAACCAAAACTACCACCGAAGGTGAAAAAAGCATAGAAGAGAAGAAAAAGGGGTTTACCTTAGTTACCGCTTAAGGCCCATCCTGTGTTCCGTCATGTGCAGATCCCTGTCGAACGTGCGCATGAGCGACCCTCTCTTGTTATCATTTTTTCACGCGCTCCATTGAATGCAGTCGCTTTTGTTGTGCTCCTTTAATTCACCCTGTTTAGGTTCGTTTCGGCTTATCTGGCCTTCTTTTTTGTTAGACAGATGTTACGTGATCTAGGGCACACGTAAATGGGCTCCTCAGTGTGTTTAATGGAGACGCGTGTGGAAATAGCTACCGAAGGTACGGGGGCGCCTGGCGTTCCTCGTGTGTGTTTTCATTCCTTTCTCTTTTCATATTCTTTTTTCCTGTTAGTCTGGCATAGTTTAGCTTTTAGCTTATTTTAGCCTAGCTTGTTTCTCATTCAGGAATTGCTATGCCCCTATGAGTTTTCATATTTTCATAGCCTAGGTGTACAGTTGGTTCACGATCTGAGATTTCGTGGTGGCGGTGCTGTTTGTAGGGTTTGTGTCGGCCGCATTATTAGCGTTTTTCCCGAGTCCCCCCTTTCGAGCCTTCACTGTGTCTCAAGGGCCTGGGCGCTTGGTGGTTCGTGTTATCCTGGGGTACCCCACGGGGGCCCCTCCCTCACACCACAGGGTTTTTCGCCCCTGACACATTCTCTCCTCACGGCTAGGCCACCCTTTTTCTCGCCAGTTTCATTTACTGGTTTTTGTGTTCCCTTACTGTTTTCACCTCCATCCTTTCATACCCTTTTGCCCAATCCTGGGGTACCCTACGGGGGCCCCTGTTTGTGCCAAACCACCCTTCCTGCCACTTCTCCTCATGGGCTTTGCTCTATCTCTGTGGGTTGGGTGGTTCCTAGGGGATGTGCCTCCTCTCCCCTGGTGTGTCTTCCTTGCCTCTCCCTTGACCGGTTGAGTCAGGATATTATCAAGGAAGACACTGCTCAGCTTGATGGCCATCGTCGCTTGGAGTTCATAAGGAGATGACGCTTTTTTCTGGGCCTCTTTGGTATTTCCTAGACGCTCCTCTCGCTTTTTCGGCGCCGGACCATCTCGGCCGGTCCCGCAAATTTGCGGGGTGCTCGATTCGGTCCTCTGGGCCATTTCGGTTCCCCGCAAATTTGCGGAGATCCCGCGAAATTGCAGGAGGGTGGTGTCGGTACGGTTATGCCTCCATTGGCCCGCAAATTTGCGGTAATAGTTGGCTTTCACTATTGACTTTTGTTATGTCATCTTGTTGCCTGATACTATATTGGTGTATGCACTTTACTGGTGTTATAGGCCCTGCATGTAAGATGTTGAGTGGTGGTTAACACTTTCTCCATCTTTGCAGGTTCTGCTAGTGCTCTTCCGCCTCGGCCGCCCTCCTCACCTACCTCTGTGCTCCCAGTTTAGGGTGAGTACGGATACCTGTTTGCATGTGTGTTCCTGTTTCCCCATGCTCCTTCCCTGGTTCTTCTTGGACATTCTCTCCACTTACTCCTTCGACGTGCTGATTATGGTGTGTGTTCTTCTAGTGCAGGTAGGCTGCCTTGCTTTCGCCTTGGTTGTCGCTCCCCGTGCTTGGAGAGCCACAAGTCCTGCTTGCGCCACTCGCTCTGTGTGTCCTCTACGGCCTACCTCCCTGCTCTGTGTGGCACGTGTCTGGCCCTGGTGGTTGTGCTGCTCCATGGCCCTGGTTCCTCGGCGGCAGCTGTGGCCTCCTGCTTCCCTTCCGTCGGTGTGGACGATGGTCTCCCGCCACATTAGGACTGTGGGCCACCGTTCCCCGGCCTTTGTTGGCGACCGGATCCGCGTCGCCCTGGGTATCCCTGACCCGACTGACGGCCATTTACCTGGCCCTCTCCCTGCTCGGGCCCTCTCCCCTGGGTCCCGCAGCCGGTCGTCCCATCGTCGGGGGGTTTCCCGGCTCCGTCCCCGCTCTCGCTCGCCTTGTCGTCCTCCTGATCGCCTTGACGACGCCCATCGCCCTCGTCATGGTTCTCGCCCTGAGGCCGGGGTTAGCGGCTCTGCCCCTGTGCGCCCTCCCCTGGCCTCTACGGATAGGGGCTCTACTCCCTTCCGCCCGCTTCCCCAGCCCAGACGACTTCCTCTTACGTTGTCCTCTCCGCGCGCGGTTGTTCATGCTGTAGCTGGCCCTCTGCTCCCTCCTCCTACACTGTCCAGGAGGGTCCGCCTGGATGTCGTTGCTTCTCCTACTTCACCTGCTTCAGTGCCTATTCTTACTTCACGGTCTCGTCCCACGGTGGTGGTCCCTCCCTCCTCCGCCTCGGTGTCGGGCCGCCCTGTTATCTCAGCCCCGGGGATCCTTGCTCTGTTTCCCCCCGCGGCTCCTGGCCTCCTTTCTCCCGGTCAACCTTCCCACTCCCGTCGTCCTGCTCCTCCTCATTCCTCTCTTCCTGACCTTCCTTCACTGTCTCGCCAGGGGGGTACCCCTCCTCTTGCCTCGGTGGGGTTTCGCGAGGTTTCGGGGTCCCCTTTCTCAGGAGCTGATGTGTCGCTGGAAGAGGGGAATGGTGCTGTTTCCCCCTCGGCCGTTCGTGATCGGGACCGAGTCCCTCAACGGCGACACAACCGTCGTCGCTCGCCTTCCTTGGGCCGCGACGCTGCTGGTTCGTGTCGTGGGTCTCGCTCCCGCTCACGCTCGCCCCTGCGGGCCGACCAATCTGGGGGGGGTAGCCTCTCTCGGATCAATTGTCGGCTATGCAGGGCTGGGTTGTGTCACGCTTCGACGGGCACTTGGAGTCGATGGAAGACTCCCTCTTCTCGCCCTTCTTGGCGGTGCCTCACCCTCAGCACCTCACCCTACCTACCCCTGCTATGGTCCCCCTCCCTTCTGCAGGCCTACGCTCTGGTCAGGCTTCAGCCGCACTGACATCCTTCCGGCTGTTCAGTCCCTGGCTGTGTTGACGGGTCTGTCCTCCTAAGGGACAGGTTTGTGCGACGCCGGTACGCCTGGCTTAGCCGTCATGCTCGGTCACCCTCTCCCATTGGAGGCCTGGTTTGCTGAGGCCTTCGACTTCACACACCGATCCGTCGACGGCTCTCCTTCCGTCCCTCCCCCGGAGTCGTCCCTGATTTTGCCTCCTCTTGTGTCTGTCGGCGGGTTGGACGGCGCGTTCTGGTCCTGGATGAGCGCGCCCGTTCTTGAACTTTGTTCTATTGCTACCCCGTTCTTCTCTCACCCGGATCAGCCCTCTGTCGCCAAGGTTTTTCCCTTGCGACGGAGGGTGACGGACTTATTGTCTTGTCTTTAGGTTCCCTCCAGACGTCTGTTCACCACCTGCGGCTTTTCGAGGCGTCTGCGCCAGGCGATCTTCGCGAGGGTTTGGACCGCGTTGAGCGGGTCCACCTTCGGCTCGCGGTGTCTTTGGTTCCCGAGCTGAAGGCGGTTTTGTGCGCGGCAACTCGGCACCGCACGACGGTACGGTCTTCGTTCTGCCGGCCGGCCCCCTTGGTTATTCGTCAGGGTTTGTTGTACTCTGCGCTATATACGTCGGGGTTTTTTACGCAGGATGCTTGGGAATGCTCCGCTTCTCTGTCGGCGGCCCCTGCTTCCGCCACACGACGCCGTGCTGTGTCGTTACGGACCCTGCTTACGTCACGCACCGACGCGCTGTGCCGCGGGGGGTTTTCTCAGTCCCGTCCTTCTGCCGGTCCTCTTCGGGGTGCTGCTGCAAGTGCTGCCGCCTTGCCCGGGCGCAAGACTGGGACGTTGCTGGCCAGTGCTTCGGTTCCGCCTCGCACTTCTGTTCTTGCCCCTTTCATCCCCTCTGTGTCGGGGCTGGCCGGCCTTCCACTTCCGGCCGCCTTTCGTAGGGGTCAGCCCCGCGCCGGCCTTGGGTTGGGGTGGCCCGCCCTTTTCGACGAGGTTGGGGGGGGGCGGGGGTAGAGGAGGTCAACGTGGCGCTCATGCCCGCACGGCCCGTACCGGGGGTACCTCCACGTCAACACAATGTGTAGTTCTCTGGGTCGGCCTCCTTGTTCTCCTTCTCGCCTGGGCGTACCGGGTCGCTCCCCTCCTCTCGGGTGCTCCCTCGGTTGTTTTCGCCCTTGCGCCCCTCGGTAGCCGCGAGGGACGTTGGGGGCGGCGGGTTGCGCGGAGGGTTCTCACCTGGAGGTGGACGTCCGGACCCCCACTCCGCTCTTGTCACCGACAACGGCCCATCTCTTCAGAGGTGGCCCACGTGTTCACTTCCATGCCCGAGCTGGGTAGCGTCGAGGGAGTTGACCGCCGGTCACCCGTTTTCCTCTCCCGTGTCTTTCTGGTTCCGTCGCCGACCTGCGACGCGATGCGACCGGTGGTGGATCTGTTGGCCCTCAACGGGCACATCGTGCACACACGGTTTCGGATGCTGCCGGTACCCCTGGTACGCCTGGCCCTGTGCCCTCTGTCGTGGGTAGTGTCGCTGGCCCTCCAGGATGTGTCTTGGCTCGTTCCTCTCCATCCTCGCTTCCAGCGATTCTTGGCCGTTCGGACTTCCGATCGTGTGTTCGTGTTCGACGGCCTTCCCTTCGGTCTCCACATCGCGCCGCAGATCTTCTCCGCACTGGTGGGGCAGGCTCTGGGTCCTCTCCTCAGGAGCGGGCTCCAGCTCCTGTTTTCCTTGGCCGTTTGGTTGGTAGTTTCCGACGCCCTAGGCCTGTGCATTGGCGACGCCCTCACAATCGTTCGCGACATCGCACGGTTAGGGTTCCCCTTCGATGTTCCCAAGTCACGCTTGACCCCGTCGCGTGTCGTGCCATGGGTCGGTCTCGCATGGGTTTTGTCCGGCGCTACGGTGACCCGGGGTCTGCCGGCCGCGGTGCACCTTCGGTGGACGGTCCTCGCCGTGTTGCACTCGGTCTCCCTCCCGGGGTGGCTCTGGGACTCGTTCGTGGGTTCGCTGCATTGGGCCGCTCTGCCCCTTCCATTAGGGAGCCTCTGGCTACGCCGCCTCCTCCTCATGGGCACCGCGGTGTTTCCGTTGCCCCTATGGATCGGCTCCTGCCGCTCCCGCGTACCGTTCGCCGGCGCTTCGGTCGCTGGGTTGCTCGGGGCTCGCTCTTTGCGGCTGTGCCCTGGACCGACTCCCCCGCCGACGGTCTGGGTAACCACAGATACGTCGAGCGAGGTTGGGTGAGGTTCCCAATCGAACCTGGGACGTCCACTTCCCGGCAGATGGGTGGGTCTCCCTCCTCTTACCTGTCTATGCCCTCGGATTGTTGGTTCCTTTGTTCTTCCTGCGGGTCCCCGCGCTGGCCCTTCGGGGTGAGTCGGTGGCCTTCGGGTTGGACACTCAGACAAGCTGTCCCTGTTTCCTTATGCGGGGGTCCTCCAGGTCGTTGACTCTATTAGGGGTCTCGGTGGAGTTGTTCTTCCTCGCGGACCGACACCCCTTCTCCTTGCATGCCTCCTCCCTGCCCGGGCCTGCCACCCTTTGGGCGGCCGCCCTGTCGAGAGGGCAGGGCGTTCTTGTAGAATGGGCGATGAAACGGACTGTGTTCGCCGACCTCGCGGCTTCCTGAGGTGTTCCGGAGGTCGCCTTGTTCGCATCGGGGGTGCCGCGCCAGTTGCCTCTGGACCTCTCCCTCCGGCCTCGCGCTCCGGGGGGGGGTCCGGACGCTTTCATGGTCGCCTGGTACTGGTGGCGGTCGATATCCATTTTTCCGCCACCAGACGCGCTGTTGATGTGCCCGGTCTTCGCGAAGCTGCGGCTGTACCACGGCTGCGTCTGGCTCCTCGCGCCTCTGTGGCCGGCACGGACTTGGTCCGCCCGGTTGCCGCGGTGGTGCCCGGGTCCGGTCCCTCTACCTGTCTCCGGCTTCCACTTGGGCTAGGTTGGGGTCCTGCGGACCTCTTTGGCCTTCGCATCGTGCTTGTTCATGAGGCACGGTGGCTCCCGGTCCCCGGCCGGGCCCTGACTGACTTCCTGCAGCGTTCCTGGCCGTCTTCTCCTTGGGGGCCTTACGGGTCCCGCTGGAGGTTTTTTACTAGGTGGCTACAGGCCACTCGCCTGCCAGTTGGCTCTCCTTCCCTCGTCCTACGCTCCTTGTTTCACCTCTTCCGTACACGTCGCTTTCCAGTCGACGCTATACGTACCCACTTGTCTGCCGTCCGGGGGGTTCTTTGGGTCCGTCGCTGGGCTGGTCGTTCCGCCACAGGTGCTGGATTCCTTCCTGACGGCTGCCTTCCGGGATTGACCGCCTCCGCGCCAGGTCTCTCCGCTGTGGGATCTGGGGCGGGCTCTGGTCCTTCTGGCTTCCCCCACGTATACAAGGGCCGCTACGCCGGTTCCGTTGCTCGGGCGTCCACTCTTCCTTGTCGCTCTGGCCACTGGGGATCGGGTGTCTGCACTAGCGGCATTGTCACAGCCCCGGGACTGCGTCCGATTCTCCCCGTCCTTGCATGGCGTCTCGTTCGCCTCCTCCCCACCTTTTGTTACCACGCATGGGAGGGAGGCCCCCGTTTTCCAGCCTTTCGCCGTCCAGGCTTTACGGCGTGGGCATCCTCGCCATGTGTTGTGCCCGGTGTCAGCCTTGCACTCCTCTGTTGCGTCTGTGGCGCCGCCTTCGGGTACTGCTGTGTGGGTGTCTCCTCGGACAGGTGGGAGGCTCTAGCAGGTGCAGCTGGGCCGCCACGTTTGTCGGACCGTTCGTGCCCGTTTGTAGGGGTTCTGCGCGCGATGTCAGATCCTTTGCTGCCTCCTTCCGGTTCCTGCCACGTCGATCCTTCCCTGCCTTCGCCTCCGCGGTTTTGTGGTCTTCTATCAATTCCTTCATCTCCTCCTACCTCTCCGTGTCCAGTGTTCGACCCCCTCGGCCGGTGATTGCTCTCGGGGGTCGTGTTTCCTGGTGCTCTGGCGAAGATCCCTGGTCTTCCCCCCTTGTCCCTCGTTCTTTTCCTTTGTTTTATTTGACAAAGGGGGGGGGGGGGGTGTATGGGTTTGCAACACTGGATTGCAAGTTTGGGATTATGTATTGTTCCAGTACATAAGTGTTTTTGCCACATTGAAAATTGTGTTTTGTTCTTGTGTTCAGTGTTTTTGTTGGTTTTTGAAGAAAAGGGATTTTGGGTACAGTACCTATTGGTTTCAGACAAGTCTATGTTTTTGCATTACTATGAATGACGGGCATGTGTTAAAACTGTTCTTTTTAGCTACTCCTCAGTTTTTCACTCTTTTATTAACTCTCTTGTTTACATTGTGTCTTTGTCATTCGTAATTTTGTTTTATGCATTGGTTTTTTTGGTAGGTTGGGCTTGGATGTCCTCCTCCTATTTGTTATGCAGCCTTGACGTTGGATTTGCCAAGACTACTAACAAATTGGGAGGTTTGACGTACCTCCCAACCTACCAAATAGGAAAACCTACTATTTGGTAGTAGTCTTGGAAAATCCAACGTACATAATACCCTCCCTCACGCCGGACCCCTGCCCATCCGCGTTCTTCTGCTGACGTGAGATGTGATAACAAGAGAGGGTCGCTCATGCGCACGTTCGACAGGGATCTGCACATGACGGAACACAGGATGGGCCTTAAGCGGTAACTAAGGTAAACCCCTTTTTCTTCTCTTCTATGCTTTTTTCACCTTCGGTGGTAGTTTTGGTTAATGTACAACGTCTCCTAGAGCAAGATAAGGAGTAGGACGTTTCTTTTAACCGCGGTGGTGGAATGACGCCATTCGTCACCCCCCAGCATTGGTCATTGTGGCACCCGTTCGTCTACAAGACCCCAGCAATAGTGGGTGGCACCCGTTGGTAGTGGTGAGGTGGCAAAACCCGTTCGTCCCCCCCAGCAGTGGGTGGCACCCGTTCAGCTACGTGGGTGGTCTCCCCCAGCAGTGGGTGGGTGGCACCCGTTCGTCCCCCCCAGTGGTGGGTGGCTACCCGTTCGTTCAGGCAGTGGTGGGTGGCACCCGTTCGTCCCCCCCCAGCAGTGGTGGGTGGCACCCGTTCGTCTCCCCCCAGCAGTGGTGGGTGGCACCCGTTCGTCCCCCCCCCAGCAGTGGTGGGTGGCACCCGTTCGTCCCCCCCCAGCAGTGGTGGGTGGCACCCGTTCGTCCCCCCCAAGCAGTGGTGGGTGGCACCCGTTCGTCCCCCCCCCAGCAGTGGTGGGTGGCACCCGTTCGTCTCCCCCAAGCAGTGGTGGGTGGCACCCGTTCGTCCCCCCACAGCAGTGGTGGGTGGCACCCGTTCGTCCCCCCCCCAGCAGTGGTGGGTGGCACCCGTTCGTCCCCCCCAGCAGTGGTGGGTGGCACCCGTTCGTCCCCCCCCAGCAGTGGTGGGTGGCACCCGTTCGTCCCCCCCCAGCAGTGGTGGGTGGCACCCGTTCGTCCCCCCCCAGCAGTGGTGGGTGGCACCCTTTCGTCTCCCCCCAGCAGTGGTGGGTGGCACCCGTTCGTCCCCCCCAGCAGTGGTGGGTGGCACCCGTTCGTACCCCCCCAGCAGTGGTGGGTGGCACCCGTTCGTCCCCCCACAGCAGTGGTGGGTGGCACCCGTTCGTCCCCCCCCAGCAGTGGTGGGTGGCACCCGTTCGTCCCCCCCCAGCAGTGGTGGGTGGCACCCGTTTGTCCCCCCCCAGCAGTGGTGGGTGGCACCCGTTCGTCCCCCCCCAGCAGTGGTGAGTGGCACCCGTTCGTCCCCCCCAGCAGTGGTGGGTGGCACCCGTTCGTCCCTTGCCAGCAGTGGTGGGTGGCACCCGTTCGTCCTCCCCCAGCAGTGGTGGGTGGCACCCGTTCGTCCCCCCACAGCAGTGGTGGGTGGCACCCGTTCGTCCCCCCCAGCAGTGGTGGGTGGCACCCGTTCGTCCCCCCCAGCAGTGGTGGGTGGCACCCGTTCGTCCCCCCCAGCAGTGGTGGGTGGCACCCGTTCGTCCCCCCCCAGCAGTGGTGGGTGGCACCCGTTCGTCCCCCCCCAGCAGTGGTGGGTGGCACCCGTTCGTCCCCCCCAGCATTGGTGGGTGGCACCCGTTCGTCCCCCCCAGCAGTGGTGGGTGGCACCCGTTCATCCCCCTACAGCAGTGGTGGGTGGCACCCGTTCGTCCCCCCCCAGCAGTGGTGGATGGCACCGGTTCGTCCCCCCCAGCAGTGGTGGGTGGCACCCGTTCGTACGCCCCCAGCAGTGGTGGGTGGCACCCCTTGGTCCCCCCCAGCAGTGGTGGGTGGCACCCGTTGGTCCCCCCCAGCAGTGGTGGGTGGCACCCGTTCGTCCCCCCCCAGCAGTGGTGGGTGGCACCCGTTCATCCCCATCCAGCAGTGGTGGGTGGCATCCGTTCGTCCCCCCCCAGCAGTGGTGGGTGGCACCCGTTCGTCCCCCCCCAGCAGTGGTGGGTGGCACCCGTTCGTCCCCCCCCAGCAGTGGTGGGTGGCACCCGTTCTCCCCCCAGCAGTGGTGGGTGGCACCCGTTCGTCCCCCCCCCAGCAGTGGTGGGTGGCACCCGTTCGTCCCCCCCCCCAGCAGTGGTGGGTGGCACCCGTTTGTCCCCCCCAGCAGTGGTGGGTGGCACCCGTTCGTCCCCCCCCAGCAGTGGTGGGTACCACCCGTTAGTCTCCCCTCAGCAGTGGTGGGTGGCACCCGTTCGCCTTCCCCCAGCAGTGGTGGGTGGCACCCGTTCGTCCCCCCCCAGCAGTGGTGGGTGGCACCCCTTCGTCTCCCCCCAGCAGTGGTGGGTGGCACCCGTTCGTACCCCCCCAGCAGTGGTGGGTGGCACCCGTTCGTCCCCCCCCAGCAGTGGTGGGTGGCACCCGTTCGTCCCCCCCCCAGCAGGGGTGGGTGGCACCCATTAGTCCCCCCCCCAGCAGTGGTGGGTGGCACCCGTTCGTCTCCCCCCAGCAGTGGTGGGTGGCACCCGTTCGTCTCCCCCAGCAGTGGTGGGTGGCACCCGTTCGTCCCCCCCAGCAGTGGTGGGTGGCACCCGTTCGTCCCCCCCAGCAGTGGTGGGTGGCACCCGTTCGTCCCCCCCCAGCAATGGTGGGTGGCACCCGTTCGTCCCCCCCCAGCAGTGGTGGGTGGCACCCGTTCGTCCCCCCCCAGCAGTGGTGGGTGGCACCCGTTCGTCTCCCCCAGCAGTGGTGGGTGGCACCCGTTCGTCTCCCCCCAGCAGTGGTGGGTGGCACCCGTTCGTCCCCCCACAGCAGTGGTGGGTGGCACCCGTTCGTCTCCCCCCAGCAGTGGTGGGTGGCACCCGTTCGTCCCCCCCCCAGCAGTGGTGGGTGGCACCCGTTCGTCCCCCCCCCAGCAGTGGTGGGTGGCACCCGTTCATCTGCCCCCAGCAGTGGTGGGAGGTACCCGTTCATCCCGGTTGTGATCTTATGCTATTTAGGGCTACGTGGGTGGATAGGCTATTCAGGGCTACGTGGGTGGATGGGCTATTCAGGGCTACGCGGGTGGGTGCGCTATTCATGGCTACATAGGTGGGTGGGCTATTCAGGGCTACGTGGGTGGGTGGGCTATTCAGGGCTACGTGGGTGGGTGGGCTATTCAGGGCTACGTGGGTGGGTGGGTTATTCATGGCTACATAGGTGGGTGGGCTATTCAGGGCTATGTGGGTGGGTTGGCTATTCAGGGCTACGTGGGTGGGTGGGCTATTCAGGGCTACGTGGTTGGGTGGGCAATTCAGGGCTACGTAGGTGGGTGGGCTATTCATGGCTACTTAGGTGGGTGGGCTATTCAGGGCTACGTGGGTGGATGAGCTATTTAGGGCTATGTGGGTGGGTGGGCTATTCAGGGCTACTTAGGTGGGTGGGCTATTCAGGGCTACGTGGGTGAATGGGCTGTTCAGGGCTACGTGGGTGGGTGAGCTATTCAGGGCACCCGTTAGTCCCCCCCCCAGCAGTGGTGGGTGGCACCCGTTCGTCCCCCCCCAGCAGTGGTGGGTGGCACCCGTTCGTCCCCCCCCAGCAGTGGTGGGTGGCACCCGTTCGTCCCCCCCAGCAGTGGTGGGTGGCACCCGTTTGTCCCCCCCCAGCAGTGGTGGGTGGCACCCGTTCGTCCCCCCCCAGCAGTGGTGAGTGGCACCCGTTCGTCCCCCCCCAGCAGTGGTGGGTGGCACCTGTTTGTCCCTCCCCAGCAGTGGTGGGTGGCACCCGTTCGTCTACCCCCCGCAGTGGTGGGTGGCACCCGTTTGTTCCCCCCCCCCAGCAGTGGTGGGAGGTACCCGTTCATCCCGGTTGTGATCTTATGCTATTTAGGGCTACGTGGGTGGATGGGCTATTCAGGGCTACGTGGGTGGATGGGCTATTCAGGGCAACGCGGGTGGGTGCGCTATTCATGGCTACATAGGTGGGTGGGCTATTCAGGGCTACGTGGGTGGGTGGGCTATTCAGGGCTACGTGGGTGGGTGGGCTATTCAGGGCTACGTGGGTGGGTGGGTTATTAATGGCTACATAGGTGGGTGGGCTATTCAGGGCTATGTGGGTGGGTGAGCTATTCAGGGCTACGTGGGTGGGTGGGCTATTCAGGGCTACGTGGGTGGGTGGCCTATTCATGGCTACTTAGGTGGATGGGCTATTAAGGGCTACGTGGGTGGATGGGCTATTCAGGGCTACGTGGGTGGGTGGGCTATTCAGGGCACCCGTTCGTCCCCCCCAGCAGTGGTGGGTGGCACCCGTTCGTCCCCCCCCAGCAGTGGTGGGTGGCACCCGTTCGTCCCCCCCCCCCCAGCAGTGGTGGGTGGCACCTGTTCGTCCCCCCCCAGCAGTGGTGGGTGGCACCCGTTCGTCACCCCCCAGCAGTGGTGGGTGGCACCTGTTCGTCTCCCCCCAGCAGTGGTGGGTGGCACCCGTTCGTCTCCCCCAAGCAGTGGTGGGTGGCACCCGTTCGTCCCCCCCAGCAGTGGTGGGTGGCACCCGTTCGTCTCCCCCCAGAAGTGGTGGGTGGCACCCGTTCGTCCCCTCCCAGCAGTGGTGGGTGGCACCCGTTCGTCCCCCCCAGCAGTGGTGGGTGGCACCCGTTCGTCCCCCCACAGCAGTGGTGGGTGGCACCCGTTCGTCCCCCCCCAGCAGTGGTGGGTGGCACCCGTTCGTCCCCCCCCAGCAGTGGTGGGTGGCACCCGTTCGTCTCCCCCAGCAGTGGTGGGTGGCACCCGTTCGTCTCCCCCCAGCAGTGGTGGGTGGCACCCGTTCGTCCCCCCCCAGTTCATCTCCACCAGCAGTGGTGGGTGGCACCCGTTCGTCCCCTCCCAGCAGTGGTGAGTGGCACCCGTTCGTCTCCCACCAGCAGTGGTGGGTGGCACCCGTTCGTCCCCCCACAGCAGTGGTGGGTGGCACCCGTTCGTCCCCCCCCAGCAGTGGTGGGTGGCACCCTTTCGTCTCCCCCAGCAGTGGTGGGTGGCACCCGTTCGTGGCACCCGTTCGTCCCCCCACAGCAGTGGTGGGTGGCACCCGTTCGTCCCCCCCCAGCAGTGGTGGGTGGCACCCGTTCGTCCCCCCCCAGCAGTGGTGGGTGGCACCCGTTCGTACCCCCCCAGCAGTGGTGGGTGGCACTGTTCGTCCCCCCCAGCAGTGGTGGGTGGCACCCGTTCGTCCCCCCCCAGCAGTGGTGGGTGGCACCCGTTCGTCCCCCCCCAGCAGTGGTGGGTGGCACCCGTTCGTCCCCCCCAGCAGTGGTGGGTGGCACCCGTTCGTCCCCCCCCAGCAGTGGTGGGTGGCACCCGTTCGTCCCCCCCCAGCAGTGGTGGGTGGCACCCGTTCGTCCCCCCCAGCAGTGGTGGGTGGCACCCGTTCGTCCCCCCCCAGCAGTGGTGGGTGGCACCCGTTCGTCCCCCCCAGCAGTGGTGGGTGGCACCCGTTCGTCCCCCCCAGCAGTGGTGGGTGGCACCCGTTCGTCCCCCCCCAGCAGTGGTGGGTGGCACCCGTTCGTCCCCCCCCAGCAGTGGTGGGTGGCACCCGTTCGTCCCCCCCCAGCAGTGGTGGGTGGCACCCGTTCGTCTCCCCCAGCAGTGGTGGGTGGCACCCGTTCGTCCCCCCCAGCAGTGGTGGGTGGCACCCGTTCGTCTCCCCCCAGCAGTGGTGGGTGGCACCCGTTCGTCCCCCCCAGCAGTGGTGGGTGGCACCCGTTCGTCTCCCCCCAGCAGTGGTGGGTGGCACCCGTTCGTCCCCCCCAGCAGTGGTGGGTGGCACCCGTTCGTCTCCCCCCAGCAGTGGTGGGTGGCACCCGTTCGTCCCCCCCCAGCAGTGGTGGGTGGCACCCGTTCGTCCCCCCCCAGCAGTGGTGGGTGGCACCCGTTCGTCCCCCCCCAGCAGTGGTGGGTGGCACCCGTTCGTCTCCCCCCAGCAGTGGTGGGTGGCACCCGTTCGTCTCCCCCAGCAGTGGTGGGTGGCACCCGTTCGTCCCCCCCAGCAGTGGTGGGTGGCACCCGTTCATCTCCCACCAGCAGTGGTGGGTGGCACCCGTTCGTCCGCCCCCAGCAGTGGTGAGTGGCACCCGTTCGTCTCCCACCAGCAGTGGTGGGTGGCACCCGTTCGTCTCCCCCCAGCAGTGGTGGGTGGCACCCGTTCGTCCCCCCCAGCAGTGGTGGGTGGCACCCTTTCGTCTCCCCCCAGCAGTGGTGGATGGCACCGGTTCGTCCCCCCCAGCAGTGGTGGGTGGCACCCGTTCGTACCCCCCAAGCAATGGTGGGTGGCACCCGTTCGTCCCCCCCCAGCAGTGGTGGGTGGCACCCGTCAACAGTGGTGGGTGGCACCCGTTCGTCTCCCCCCAGCAGTGGTGGGTGGCACCCGTTCGTCCCCCCCCCAGCAGTGGTGGGTGGCACCCGTTCGTCCGCCCCCAGCAGTGGTGGGTGGCACCCGTTCGTCCCCTCCCCAGCAGTGGTGGGTGGCACCCGTTCGACACCCCCCAGCACTGGTGGCTGGCACCCGTTCGTCCCCCCGCAGCAGTGGTGGGTGGCACCCGTTCGTCCGCCCCCAGCAGTGGTGGGTGGCACCCGTTCGTCCCCCCCCAGCAGTGGTGGGTGGCACCCGTTCGTTTCCCCCCAGCAGTGGTGAGAGGCACCTGTTCGTCCCCCCCAGCAGTGGTGGGTGGCACCCGTTCTTCCCCCACCAGGAGTGGTGGGTGGCACCCGTTCGTCCCCCCCCCAGCAGTGGTGGGTGGCACCCGTTCGTCTCCCCCCAGCAGTGGTGGGTGGCACCCGTTTGTCCCCCCCCAGCAGTGGTGGGTGGCACCCGTTCGTCCCCCCCCAGCAGTGGTGGGTGGCACCCGTTCGTACCCCCCCCAGCAGTGCTGGGTGGCACCCGTTCGTACCCCCCCCCCAGCAGTGCTGGGAGGCACCCGTTCGTCCCCCCACAGCAGTGATGGGTGGCACCTGTTCGTCCCCCCCCCAGCAGTCGTGGGTGGCACCTGTTTGTCCCTCCCCAGCAGTGGTGGGTGGCACCCGTTCATCTACCCCCCGCAGTGGTGGGTGGCACCCGTTTGTTCCCCCCCCCCAGCAGTGGTGGGAGGTACCCGTTCATCCCGGTTGTGATCTTATGCTATTTAGGGCTACGTGGGTGGATGGGCTATTCAGGGCTACGTGGGTGGATGGGCTATTCAGGGCAACGCGGGTGGGTGCGCTATTCATGGCTACATAGGTGGGTGGGCTATTCAGGGCTACGTGGGTGGGTGGGCTATTCAGGGCTACGTGGGTGTGTGGGCTATTCAGGGCTACGTGGGTGGGTGGGTTATTAATGGCTACATAGGTGGGTGGGCTATTCAGGGCTATGTGGGTGGGTGAGCTATTCAGGGCTACGTGGGTGGGTGGGCTATTCAGGGCTACGTGGGTGGGTGGGCTATTCATGGCTACTTAGGTGGATGGGCTATTAAGGGCTACGTGGGTGGATGGGCTATTCAGGGCTACGTGGGTGGGTGGGCTATTCAGGGCACCCGTTCGTCCCCCCCCAGCGGTGGTGGGTGGCACCCGTTCGTCCCCCCCCAGTAGTGGTGGGTGGCACCCGTTCGTCCCCACCCCCCCCAGCAGTGGTGGGTGGCACCTGTTCGTCCCCCCCCAGCAGTGGTGGGTGGCACCCGTTCGTCACCCCCCAGCAGTGGTGGGTGGCACCCGTTCGTCCCCCCCCAGCAGTGGTGGGTGGCACCCGTTCGCCCCCCCCCCCCCCCAGCAGTGGTGGGTGGCACCCGTTCGTCCCCTCCCAGCAGTGGTGGGTGGCACCCGTTCGTCCCCCCCCCCCAACAGTGGTGGGTGGCACCCGTTCGTCCCCCCCCAGCAGTGGTGGGTAGCACCCGTTCGTCCCCCCCCAGCAGTGGTGGGTGGCACCCGTTCGTCCCGCCCCAGCAGTGGTGGGTGGCACCAGTTCGTCCCCCCCCCCAGCAGTGGTGGGTGGCACCCGTTCGTGCCCCTCCCAGCAGTGGTGGGTGGCACCTGTTCGTCCCCCCCCCCCCCCCCCAGCAGTGGTGGGTGGCACCCATTCGTCCCAGTTGTGATATTATGCTATTCAGGGCTACGTGGGTGGATGGGCTATTCAGGGCTACGTGGGTGGGTGGGCTATTCATGGCTACATATGTGGGTGGGCTATTCAGAGCTCACTCTCACTCTCTCTCTCTCTGTATATTCCCCTCATCCAACATCAACAAATATGATAATACCATGCATAATTATCAACAGTCCCGCCCTATAGACTAGCAACACTTATGTATAAATGCATAATTATACGATATATCCTGTATGTACTCCAATAAATTAGGTAGGGCTTGATAATCACATAATCCTGCATAATACTTGAATAATTGATATTTGCATTTTAGTAGTAGTTTTGCTGGTCTATTATTTCATTTATTCATATATATTTTTACTTTCCTCCCTAGACCTCCATCAAGCTTAGAAAAACACCCCCTAGACCCCTCTTCAAGATAAGTTTGTAAATTTTTCGGTAGAAAAATTCCCCGGCCGAAGGCCGGTTCCTCTTAAAATTGCAGGCTCGCTTTTGCTCGCCAGGAAATAATCGACACCTAAATGGCACGAAAGGTGTTAAAATTGACAACGAAATGGGGCGAAAGGTGTTCAAATCGCCAAACTAATGGGCCGAACGTCTTAGTCTCAAAACTAGTGGGGCTAAACATTAAGGGAGAAGGGGGTCCAGAAAAACGGTCTGCCTCCCCTTAATGGCCAAAATAATTTATTTTTGTTTTCCTGGTACGGTAGCGGTAATAAATCATGTCTCGGCTGTCATTACGTTTGGCTCGCTCTGTGCTGTATTAATGTCTGTCAGATGTTGAATAGGGCGTGTAAGTGTAGGATCATGTTTATATATCTCACTCGAAAGGAATACATCAAGTTTAGATATTACGGATTACCAATTAATGATCAAAATATACTTGATAGCGTAATGCATAGTGCGCGGAATTTCGATGTGAGTATAGTAGGTTCGAGTCCTTGGAGTGCCACATGTATTTGTTGATTTCATTAATTGAGTTTAGATGTGAAGTTGGTTGGTGTAAAAAAACATAATAATTTCAACTGTACAAATATCAAGATTACAATGATAATCAATGTTGCTGTTATACTTACAATGGGTCTCTTGCAACAGGCCACGGAGCTCTTACCTGTAATAAAGAGAAAGGTAGGTATTAAATGACATCAATAACATGCTCACATTAATAATAAGTAAGAAAGAACATACAAGGACGATGTATATACTGCGTTACCAGTATATTATTATTGCTGACCTGACTCAATTATAAAGTATCTTTAGTATAAAGTATCTTCTTTCTCAAACATCCGCAGTCAATATACGGCCATACAAAATACAAAACCTCGGCACATATAGGAAAATCTAAACCACGTCATATATAGCAAACATAAAATTAGAAGATGCAGATATTCTACCAGTCAGGGTTATAACTTTCTTGATAGCGTACAAAGGAGTACAAAGGAAATCAAGCAACAACAGATCTAGTGACCCTTCTAGGTTGCTTGTCCTCCAAAACACTGAGGATCAAGTGTCCAAACAGTGGTTTAGAGTGGGTAAGGGAACATTGGAAAGGGAATTACTGCCCTGGAACTAATGTCCGTGGCAGGATTAGGAAGTTAGTAGGGGACAGATGGGTTAGTAACTGAGGGGGGGATAAAATAAAGTTATTCATTTACAAACGCAGTCAGTCGCGGGTTTGAAGCGAGATATTTGTCTAGGCGGAGTTTAAATGAATCAACGGTGATGCAGTCTATAACGTTTCGGGGAAGCCCATTCCACAAGTTGACAACTCGATTGAAGAAGAAATTCTTAGATTCGTGTGAGTTAAAAGATTTACCAATAATTTTGCAACCGTTTCCCCGCGTGTAATTAGATTGGTCGATAGTGAAGTACTTACTACAGTTCATATTGTCGATGCCTTTGATGATTTTGAACACTTGAATTAAGTCACCTCTTAATCTGCGCTGGGTTAAAGGAAATAGATTTAATTCTCTAAGACGCTCTTCGTATGGTTTGTTCTTTAGGCTAGGTATCATTTTGGTAACTCTACGTTGAACTCGTTCTAGCTTGTTTATATCTTTTTGGTAATAAGGGCACCAGGATTGAACGCAGTATTCCAGAAGAGGGCGGACTAAGGAATTGTAAAGGGTTAGGATAACTTCTTTGGATTTATGCTCAAATGACCTGCCTATAAAGCCAATTATTTTGTTTGCCTTCTTAACAACTTCTGAACATTGTTGACTCGGTTTTAGGTTACTCGATATTGTTACTCCCAGATCGGTTTCTCTGTTTACATTCTTAAGCTGAGTGCCATTCATCGAATAGTTTGCTTTCTCATTTAGGTATCCGATATGTAGTACTTTACATTTATCCGCATTGAAACTCATTTGCCAAATTTGGGCCCAACATGACAATTTATCTAGATTGTGTTGCATATCGTCAACTTGTTCTTTTGAGAGTACGCTATTTGCAATTTTTGTATCGTCAGCAAATTTTGAGATTGTACAGGTGAGGCCCTCATCTATGTCGTTGATGTAAATTAGAAAGAGAATTGGTCCTAGTACCGATCCCTGGGGTACCCCGCTACTTACATTGGTCCATTTAGATGCCTTACCGTTTATGACTACTCTTTGCTTTCTGTCGCTGAGCCAATTTTCTATCCATTTCAACACACCGTCTTGTATTCCATGCGCTTTTAGTTTTAGCAGTAAACGTTTGTGGGGAACTTTGTCAAAGGCCTTTTGAAAATCAAGGTATATAATATCTACAGCTTTACTCTCATCGTAGAGGTTGAGGATATCGTGGAAGAAGTCTAAGAGGTTTGTTAAACAGGAACGTTTTTTACGAAAGCCGTGTTGAGTATCTTTAAGTATGTTATTTTCCTCTAAGTGATTTACGAGTCTGTCTCGTATGACCGTTTCTAGCATTTTACATACAACTGAGGTTAAGCTAATTGGACGATAGTTACTGGGTAGGGATTTGCTCCTTTTTTTGAATATCGGTGTTACGTTGGCTAGCTTCCACTGATCAGGCATAGTTCCAGACTGCAAGGATTTATTGAAAAGTAATGTCAGTGGTTTGGAGAGCTCATCCTTAGCTTCCTTCAGAACTCTAGGCGAGATTGTATCAGGTCCAGGCATTTTATTTACCTTGAGTTTATCTAAACAATTCAATACTTCTCTCTCTGTAACGGTGATATTGCTTAGAACATCTGAATTATCAATCTGAATCGGCGATGGTGTAGGGATATCACTGAGGTCTTCTGTTGTAAAAACTGATGCAAAGAAGGTATTTAGGGCATTACTCATTTGTACTTCGTCTTTGGTGTATTCTCCATTTTCATCGACTAACGGTCCAACAGTTGAAGTAACTACTTTTTTCTTTCTGATATAACTATAGAATTCTTTCGGGTTTGTTTTACTTTGATTCGCAATATGTAACTCTAAGGTCTTTTTACTTTGCTTAATTAACTTTTTGGCTTTGCGTCGTAGCTCTACAAATTTCACCCGTTCTTCGTCATTTTGTGAGGATTTTAATCTATCATTAGCAAATTTTTTAGCAAGCAGGCAGTTTGAAATATCTTTATTCCACCATTTGGGCTTATTATTATGGCCTGGACGCCGTATTTTCGATGGTATGCAGCCTTGCACTGCTTTTAGGTAAGTGGTTTCGAATAACTTCCAAGATGTATTTATGTCATTATTGTTAATTAAAAAGCTCCAGTCAGTTTCTTTAAACATAGCTCTAAGTTTATGGAAGTTTGCTTTCTTGAAATTAGGGACTTTTTCGATGCTACTATTTGGTTCGTTACTAGTAAACTTTAAAGTGAAAGTTATCGTACGATGGTCGCTGTTACTGAATTCATCACCAACATTCAAATTCTCTATTAATTCTTCTTTTGTTGCAAGTACAATGTCAAGAACGTTATTACCACGGGTCGGCGTTCGAACAAATTGATAAAGCGAACTCTCTTGCAAGTTCGTATACAAGTCATGTCCGGAGTGTGAAGTAAGAGTATCGCCCCACTTGGTCACAGGTAAATTAAAGTCGCCAAAAATTACGGTATCTTGTGAGTTACTGACATCTGCAATTTGTTCATAAATTTCTCGGTCAGTTTGCACTGATTGAGCTGGAGGTCTGTATATTAATGCAAGTATTATTTTTGTACCTTTATTATTCTTTATTAGCACAAAAGATGCGTCGACGTTCACAATTTGAGGTTTTGACAAGAGGGTAGGGTTAAGACTTTCTTTGATATAAAGTAAAATGCCACCTCCATTTCGATTTATTCGGCTTTTCTCAAACATTACATAACCGGGAAGTGAATACTCTGCTAAAAAGTCTCTATCTTCTGTATTGAGCCAAGATTCTGTTATGCCAATCACATCATAATTTTCTCTAAATCTGAAAATTTATTGCGTATGCTACGAGCGTTTGCATAGAAAACCTTTAAATTTTTTATTTTAGAACTCACGGAACGCTCTTTAATAATATTTTGGTTCTTGTCGGATCTACATTTATGTTCATGGCTGTCCTCGGTCCTCGCTGTCTTCGGTCCTTATCGCTGGTGGTCCTCGGTTGCCTCTGTTTTTTTCTTGGCGTTGGATGATTTATGTCACTGCTGCTTCTTCTCGGATGGCGTTTTTTGATCCATGGCTGCGGACTGCTTCGTGTAGGAGACGACCCATGCGTGCTGAACCCACAGGGTTTAGATGAGTGCCATCCTTGCGGAACAGAGTAGGCTGGTTGTAGAAGTTGTCCCAGAGGTTGATGAATTCGACTTCTTCCCTCAGACACAAATATTTTAGTCGGCTATTTGTGCTGAAGGCCTTGTCGTAGAATTTATCAGGTGCGTCGATCTTGGGGAGAATGCCTGAGATGATGATATTCCTTGACTTGTTTTTGTAGTGCTGGATCATCTTGCGATATTTCTCCATCAACTCTTCGGATCTGGTGCGCATGACGTCATTTGAACCAGCATGGATGACAAAAAGGGTATTTTCATTTGCATCCTTTGTGGTATCTTCGAAGGCTTCCACAATGTCGTCCAGTCCAGCTCCTGGGATGCAAAATCTTTTTCGTTGATTTGGGACTCTGTCGCAGAACTCTTCGACCTGTCCTCGTAGGATGGAATCCCCAACGAGCCTGGTCTCTTCTGGTTCGTCTTCCATCTCTACCAATATCTCAAATCTGTTTGACATTGTGACTGGTAGATGAGACCTTTTCTGCGTTGGCCGTGCACCGTTCCTCACTGGTGTAAATCCGGAAACCTGTGGTGGCGGGACTTTACGTACAGGTCGGGGAGAGGAGTGGTTAGAACGGGGGCGAGGGGTTGGTACTGTTCGTGCTAGCAGGCTTCTTGCACGAGCCTACTTTCGTCAAAAGTTGGCTTGGGTTTTCAAAAAATCAGGTTTTATGGGTCTCGAAAATGCATAAACCCAAGCCAACTTGGAAAAATGTTATTTTAATACCACGAATTTTCCGAGTGTTTTTAATAAACAAAATTGGTCATTTGCATCAATATATAGTGTTTGTAATTAATTAGAAATCTCGGGAATACCTATTTTCCCCATTAGGCCTATCGATCGATGTTGAGACACGCTCGCTCCCCGATAGTGATTTGAAAAGACATTAGCCTAACCTAACAACCTTACCTAACCTAACTTAGTATTATGGCTGGAGGCTGCCGCCCCCACACCCCCGCTGGTTGCGTACTAATCCCTTAATAAAAAAATAAAAAAATTGGCTGTCGATTATACGAAGGTGAAAAAAAAAAGTCGATGAAGTCTATGGTGTTCACTCTGCAATCTTCAGCTTGATTGTACATTGATAACGGGAAAGTACCGTATTGACAACCTTGTTACGAAAATTAAATTTTAGTACCATACTTTTATATTAGGCTTGCACGAGGGTTTAACACATTTTCATATGATCTTTAGAGCTATCGATGACTGAAATTACCGTATTGACAACCTTGTTACGAAAAAGAAATGTTAGTACCATACTTTTTTATTAGGTTTTGCCGAGGGTTAAAACAAATTTTCTTATGATCTTTAGAGCATATAGATTCAATATTTATCTTCAAATATATCAACAAAATTCGTGGTATTAAAATAACATTGAACCGCCAACTTTTATTTACAAAAGCAATAGATCTTTACGAGTAGCCTATATCGCTTTATACACTTTTTATATACCCCTCAATTTCCCTATTCTTCATAGCCCTTCCCACTAGGCCTATCAGGGGCCATGTTTTTAGATTCTTGAATAATGGGTACCGGTAACCTAAATACTAATTTCTATTAACACATTTTTGGTATAATCCTGTGTAGTGGGATGACCTGTACATATATCTCAATAATTTGGTAGCCTAATGTTGCAATATAGGCTATTTTTACATTTTACATTCATAGCCTAGGCTAAATAGTCCACTAATATACTAGGTTAGGTTAGGTTTTGGTTAGGTTAGATTAAAGATATTGTTCAATGTTTCGGGATGGATGTAGTTACCGGGTGTAGGCTACCACTACCGACATACAACATAGGCTAAATCATCTATAAATACTTATAATAAAATAAATACTTATACATCTATAATACTAGGTTAGGTTAGGTTAGGTTGTTTGGTTAGGATAATGTATTTTTGTATCCAAAGGCAGTCAAAATAGACGGGAACATGATGGTGAGCGTCCGCGTAGTGTAAACAAGACGGGTGGTACACCCGGTAACTACATTCTTGCCAATGTTTCTTAGTAAATAGGCATCTGAAAACAGTTCCACCCACTATACAGGATCTCACCCAAATTTTATTATAGAAAGCATAGCCTAGCCTATAGCCTAGGCCTAAACCATATACAGTAGGCTAAATAACAAATAAATCCTTGAAAATTGCTGTGGTCCGGCTCCTTTATATTGACCAATTTACCATAGCCTATTGGGTACGATTTTAGTTACTGGACACCTATTTGACAAGTACCACCGAGGATTTAATACATATTTGTTTCCGGTTTCCACGCATCCAACACCAAGCTACACCCTTTTCTGGTGTACGAAACACTAAAAAAGCAATGGGGACACTTTAATAATGATAATATGAGACGAAATATACAGACAACTCGGTTGCGTTCCTGGAAGTAGCGTCGCTTTGTTTACTTTATGCTCGGAGTGACTTCCCGGTCCCGCCTTGGCGGTCGACTTTAAATAGCTAAGCTTATATAACCAGTTGTTGGGTCCATTTTTGGTCAATATACAGGAGGCGCTACAATATTGGTAAAAAATTAAGCTCAATAGCATGTGATTAAGCGATTTTTCTCCAAATTGTTGATGTAGGTGTCATTCCCGGGAAACTAACATAATACATATTATATGGATATTTACGTTTTAAGGGTTTGTTTACACTTCTTCTTTTTCGTCTTCATCTGGGAGACTTCTTTTTCGTGACTGTCAGTCAACAACTGAGACATCTGGTGGCGAATGCAATGAACTATACTGGTGGCGTCGTAGCCAAAGTAATCACCCTACCTAATTCATGCCAAGAGTACTCGAGTTCACTGACACGTGATGTCTATCGACCAATCAGGTGATGCCATGATTTGGAAAACAGGTGGCCCAGGATATAAGCTGTCAGTTTGACTCTGGCCAGCTTGTGTAGAGGGTGTGAGCCGATCAAAGCTTTTTCCACCGTCTTTAAAAAACACTGAGGCTGCTTAAGACCTTTTCGCCTTCCAATAAGTGTAAACTGTCCAAAGTGCAATAACCAGTGTTCCAAATACAGCTGACGAGGACAGCTGGTTTTGAAATGCACATACACTTGTTTTACATGGAAAAATTCGAAACAAAAATCCACCAGCTGTTGACCAAGATGAGTGGTGATCGAGCCTCCAGCGGCCAGCCAGGCAGCCCAGTACCTCCTCTGTTCATTAAGGTTAGTTGGTTGGTTGGGACAACATAAAGGAGCCGGACCACAGCTAGCTAGGGAATCTTAATGGGTCATCGCAAAGTAACATAAAGTAAAAGATTTTTTCGCATAGGATTAAACTGGCATGCAAGGGCTAGTTGGTTACCATACTGATGTTTTGGACCGACAGTTAGCCCATCGATCTTTTTAGGCCTAATAGGTCCGGTAGAGCATAGGCTATACATCATTGCTATATATGTCATTAAGAGCTGAAATGTATTATAAGGGAGAACAAAAATAACATAAAATACATAGGCCTACTGTAAAACAACAAGTTTTTCAGCCAGTACCCAACCAGCGGGGGTGTGGGGGCGGCAGCCCCCACCAATAATACTAGGTTAGGTTAGGTAAGGTTGTTAGGTTAGGCTAATGTTAACCCCATTCTTACTAGGTTAGGTTAGGTTAGGTTAGGTAAGGTTGTTAGGTTAGGCTAATGTTAACCCCATTCTTACTAGGTTAGGTTAGGTAAGGTTGTTAGGTTAGGCTAATGTTAACCCCATTCTTACTAGGTTAGGTTAGGTAAGGTTGTTAGGTTAGGCTAATTTTAACCCCATTCTTACTAGGTTAGGTTAGGTAAGGTTGTTAGGTTAGGCTAATGTTAACCCCATTCTTACTAGGTTAGGTTAGGTAAGGTTGTTAGGTTAGGCTAATTTTAACCCCATTCTTACTAGGTTAGGTTAGGTAAGGTTGTTAGGTTAGGCTAATGTTAACCCCATTCTTACTAGGTTAGGTAAGGTTGTTAGGTTAGGCTAATGTTAACCCCATTCTTACTAGGTTAGGTTAGGTAAGGTTGTTAGGTTAGGCTAATGTTAACCCCATTCTTACTTCGTTAGGTTAGGGTAATGTTAACCTTATGAAAACCCAAACAAAGATTTTATTAGGGTTACTGTGTAATTTTAACATGAACATTAGTAAAATCCGAGCCTTGGCTCGTGTTTTCGAAATGTCGGGTTATATGGGTATGGAAATTTACAAAACCCGAGCCAACATGTTAATAAGGTTACTGTGTTATTTTCATTTTTAAATTGGTTAAATTCGAGCCAAGTTTCGTCAAAACTTGGCTCGGGTTTTCAAAAAGTCAGGTTTTATGGGTCTGGAAATTGACAAAACCCGAGCCAATATTTTACCAAGGTTACTGTGTTTTTTTCATTTTTACATTTGTTAAATACGAGCCAAGTTTCGTCAAAACTTGGCTCGGGTTTTCAAAAAATCAGGTTTTATGGGTCTGGAAATTGAACAAACCCGAGCCAAATTTGGGTTACAAATGTGTATTATCGTGTTCTATAGTGTTCTATACGCTTTTTACCCCTCAATTTCCCTGATCTTCATAGCCCTCCCCACTATCGGGGGGCGTGTCTTTAGATTGATGGATAATGGGTAAATGCTTAATTCCCATTCAATTTCATCACTAGATTAGACTAAAACCCCGAAAACAAAATCAAAATTCCCCAAAAAATACCTGAAAAACACGTTGTTGTGTCTCCTGTATATTAACCCCATTTTTTGATAAAGACTTGCGTTATAGGCCGTGGGATACAGGACAGGGTTGAAGGGAGGCTCTGCCCCCCCACACACCCCCGTGAATTATAATAATAGTCATATATGTGGCCAGCAGGGGGCAAGTAAAACTGCTGGCCGTAGTAACCTCGAGCATCCTGGGTAAACAAACCTAGACAATCCGAAGCGACGAAGGAATCCTCCCGCCACCGATTTTCGGCACAAACGCGCCGTTTTATTCTCGTCGAAAACCACATTTAAAAAGTTAGATAATATTCAAGACCTCTTTCGCCGCCCTATTAGAAATAATTTATTAGGGAAAATAGGGACCAATAGACTCGCCATATTTTTCTTATTATAGTCCACATGGAGGAATTTCGTTATCGACACTTGAAAAAACCCAATTACACCGAAAAATAACACAAAAATAATGTCCTGAACGTAAACAAAGCATTGCACCCAATGAATCCTTCGACCTGGGTCCTCTTCTTCTTGTTTTGAAAGATGCGGTGAGTGCGATTCACCCAATAAATGGCTTGAACGTTACTCACAAAAACGCTATTATATTATAGGCCTATTAGGGTTAGGTTAGGTTAGGTTAGGTTAATCTAATCTAATATAATATTTGTACATTTTGGAAGCGTGCATGGCCTCCCCACAATTTCCCTTACCTACTGTAAAAGCGCGATTCACCCAATAAATGGCGCCATTTGATGGAGTATCTTCAGATTAATGAATAATGGGTAAGTTAATGCAAATCCTCCACTCCAGCCATGAAAAACAACAATAAAACACTATAGGCCTATTCCTTGAAAAAAATATACAGAAACTTGGTAGGCTAAATAAGGCGGCTCTAGCTGTCTTGAATTTTACCAAAAGTAATTAGCCTATATCGTTTTCAATACTAGCCTATTACCGGACCAGAAAAAGGTGTAGCTTGGTGTTGGATGTGTGGAAACCGGAAAAAAATATGTATTAAATCCTCGGTGGTACCTGTCAAATAGGTGTCCAGTAACTAAAATCGTACCCCATATTGTCATACCTAGGCTTAAAAATTAGGCTAGGCTATAGGCCTAGGCAAATTAAAACAAATAATTAAGAAATAGGCTACATAGGCTAGGCCTAGAGCTGGCGGACAGCTCGTTTGAAGGTTCATATTTGATTTGACGTTTGATACTCGAAATTTGATATTTATGAATTATAGAAGAATCTATTGACCAGAGTAGCCTAGTAGGCTAGGCTAGTAGGCTAGACATGGCCTAGGCCTAGAAAATTGACACATTCGTGTTCTCCCACTCAGCGAAGCCTTAGCCTAGGTTTACTAGGCAACAATGGTATATTGGCCTCTACCCTCACTAATTACTGCAATTATTTACCTTAATTTACCTTCTGTGGTGCTTCACTGCAATAGCAATTGCTCCCAAACCTGTTACTAACGATATCCGCCCTGTGTTGTTGTTATTATTAAAGGGCCTTCGGGTGGATGACCGCCCTGTGTTTACAATATTTTAAACTTGTGGAGTTACTGCCAGTTTTTACTCTGTGACACTTTTGCCAGAACCACTCATAAAACGAACCTTGTGTCTTGCACGGAAAATCTTTAATGAAAGGTCACAGAACTATATAATATTAACAACGTCCAATCAGATTAATGTCCTATTTACTCTTGGAATATACCGATGAAATTCACAAATGGAAATACAATTTAACTTTGTTGGCAAACTTTCTTGTATCTGGTACCGATGGTCAATCTCTGTATGTCTAAAACACTGGATAGGAAAACTGCTCCCGGAATTGAAGCCACTGTTTGTTATTAACACTGCATACGGGTATTTCTAACATTGGGAATACTTATCCAGAAATTGTGTTGGAATTTATAATAAACTAGGTATTGGATGCGAAACTACGTCCTAATATGGGGATCAAGGAATATATGAAGGTTTTGTGTCACAGCCTGCAAGATGGCGGTCATTTGTCTCTCAAATGCCGCCATCTTTGTACGATTATAACATTGAAATATGTAGCCTATATATAGTTAATTTTTCGTCAATTGAATAAGATTGAATTAAGCTATTATGGGTTAAGTTCGGTAAGTTAAGTTAGGGTCTCTCAGTAAAGTTGTGATACTTAGCTTTCATATTTCAAATTTGATGGTGTAGCGTTCTTACCTTTGTTTCTGGCTAGAATTAGACAATTTTATACAGTTTAAGAAGGACCTACAGTATGATATTAAGAGGGTTTATTGATATCGTATTCACCCATTTGAGTGGTAGTAGATTAGGCCTACATACCCTGGTGTGTTCTTAACACCTTAACAATATAGGCTACATAATGTTCATCATATGCTGGTTATCATTAGACGATTTTCTTTACTTATAATGTACTTCTACGACTCAAATGGGTAAATAAAACCCTCTTAATATCATAGATCCTTCTTAAACTGCATAAATAATCTAATTATAGCCAGAATTGGGCAGAGAAAATCCTGTTACTTTCAATGCTTCGAAAATTCAATTTCTCCATCTACCTACCAGTCATAATCTTCCAAATTACTATCCTTTTATCATAAAGGACACATACTTCAATCCTTCATCATTTGTCAATATTCTTGGTTTCTCATATATATTATTTTGATTTTACTGATCATTCTATGAAATGCCATATTAAGTCAAGGAAATGGGTGCAAGAATTGCTCACAAGGTGATACAAGCATGAAACTTCCCGGAAATGTTCACAAGGACCTACTTTACAATTTCAGAGCAGGAGCCACCGAGATTTCTGTATTGCATAGCAACGGTTGCTAGGCAAAGCATTTTCCTTAGCAACCGGCAGCAACGATGCAGTTTCTGAACTACTATGAAGTGTTATGACTTTGTACTTTTATTTATTTTCCTATATTTACTCCTAAAATGGTTCAAAAGATGTATAAAAGCATATATATCTATATAATAGAGTGAATGTCAGCACACAACCAGGGCACACTGGTGACATCACTGCTGTGTAACTCAGCATGGGGTTCAGTGCCAGCTGATCTAGATATACTAGTACTTTAATAAGTACTAGTATATCTAGATCAGTGTCCCAAATGCTATCTAACAGCCCCAAATCCACTAGCTACTAAACTGTAGTTTGTAGTTGGTAGATGTAGTTAGATAGCCACGCCTGAATTGACAGGATGTGCCAGCGCGGGAGAGCCGAGCCAAGGGTAACGGGGCTTAAGAATTACCCGGAAGGTGTACAGATCGCACGGGACTTAAATGGCACTGGATGAACGATCGGGCTAGGTGTAGGGAAACTGAACCTAGTTGTATCCCATAAAGGAATGTGTGCAACAGATGTATTTGATAAAGGTGGTAAAAGGATAAACCCTCGGCCTTAATCATATTTTGTTTCCAGTTTCAGCAAGTTTGATATATTTGATCTGCGCACAGTGATAATCAAGACGTACTGAATATTCACAGAAATGGCCAGTGCCTCATCTTCATCTGTTCAAGCAACTGATTGGACTATCTGTGTTTTTTGTCAACTGGACACCAAAGAGTCTCTCATATCACCAACTGACAGAGGCTATGAAACCATAGTAGACAACATCACACAGTTTAGTAACCTTGACTCAATGCCAATCAAAATCAATCTGGCACGACTTGACCATGGGAATGGTATTCAATTAACATTGAAAGAACAGAATGCAAAGTGGCACAAATCTTGTTATCAGAAGTTTTCACATACCAAACTGGAACGCGCAAAACGAAAGCACAAGTCTGAGGAAGATGGGACTGCTTCAAAACGAATTTTCACACGTAGCACTAGCAGTGGTGGTGATACTGCCTCAAGTGGAACAGTTGGCAGCAATTGTCCCAAATGCTTCTTTTGTTCCCAGCAGCAAACAAAGGAGAACCTCCGCGAAGTCTGTACATTTCAACTAGATTTTCGTGTGAGGAAATGCGCACATGATCTACAAGATGAAAATCTTCTTGCAAAATTAAGTGCAGGAGACCTTATTGCCCAGGAGGCAAAGTATCATGCAAACTGCCTTACAAACCTGTACAATAGAGCACGTGCAAAGGTATCACAGGATCAGGATGCCTCAGATGACCAGACATGTAAAGGAATTGCTTTGGCTCAGCTGATTTCCTACATTGAGGAGAAGAGGCAAGATGAGGATGTGAAGGTGTTCAGACTTGCAGATCTTGTGAAGCTCTACACTGACAGGCTAAATCAACTTGGAGTGGATGTTACTGCACGAGTAAACAGTAAGCATCTGAAAGACCGCATTCTCATGCATCTCCCAAGGATGAAAGCTTACAAAGAAGGACGAGATGTGTTCATAGCTTGTGAAGAAGATGTTGGCTCTATTCTCCGAGAAGGATACCAGACTGATCGAGACGAGCAGAGTGTCATGATGACCCAAATTGCTGAAATGATCCGACAGGACATCTTCGCACACAAAATAACATTCTCTGGATCGTTTGGCCATAACAGCCAAGTGGAGTCTGTTCCACGGTCCCTTTTGTCACTGGTCAGCATGCTTATCAATGGTTCAAACATCACAGATCAAACATCCAACACAACTATCAGCCAACCAATACTATCCATTGCTCAGCTGTTGGTGTACAACAGCATCAAGAGACGCAGGGATTCTGTGAGAAATCCACAAGTATATCACAGCAAAGATCGTGAAACGCCACTACCCGTCTATGTAGGTCTTAAGGCTCATGCACTAACCAGAGATAGAAAGTTGATTGAGAGTCTATATACTCTTGGTATGTCGGCATCATACAACCGCACAATGGACTTGATCACATCATTGGGTAATAACGTCTGTGACTATTACCATCAGATTGGCACAGTCTATCATATAAATACGATAGAATATGACTCTTTTGTGATCTCTTATGTCTCTGTGACGTCATGATCTCTCCTACAGAACGACGTAGGACGAGTAGATCGTATATTATACGATTGTAAATAAGTTAAGTTATAAAAGGCCTAATATGCTATTAAGCAATATTGCCATGGTCTTATGTAGTATATATGAATTTATCGTATATATTAATATAATTTATCGTATAGAGCAACCTAAATGCGGTACGATAATTTGGGCTCCTGGCGGTTTGCCAAGGCAGCAAGGTGTGCTTTTGAGGTACGGCAGAGCCTTCACGAACACCAACCAGTTAACATCTAATTTTCCGCCCTCAGTTGATCGTGCTTTTGTGCCTCTAATCACAATACACATACAGCAATACACACAGCTACACCATCACGACGCTCTCATCGACATCATGACTGACTGATAGATAAGCATATTATTCATGTCCATTCCCATGTAATCATTTATTCTTTCTTTAACTTGACTCGTGTCTTGGGACCGAAGTCTCGTTCCCCATTGTCCACCACCATATTGGGTAAAACGTTCTCCCTTGCCTCATTGCCACGTGGAACTATTGGTGAGTTAATTCCTGGCTAATATTAACCCTTATAACCTTACCCTATAATTATATATATTTATTATGTGAGACCTTTGGATATAAATTAGCTTGTTTCAGATTGAATTCAATTTAGATATAGAGTATTCATTTAGATTGATTTTATTTGATTCATTATAGCTTAGTAATATTTAACTTCCATTGATAGTTTACCACATTGGTGCCCAGACCCGGGAACTAGCTACCAGTAAGGGATCTTAGGCAATGAGCAAGGGATTAGCCCAGGGATGCAGGAGCAAGGACCCCGGAGGGGTAGGGCTTGGCTATCTTCCTGTACCTCAGGCGCCGGTACCTCAGCGAATAGCCATAGTGGGACATTCTTATGCCACTAGGCTAAGGGCAGCTGACGGAGGTACTGAGTCGTATCGGGCATCAGAGGGGGAAAGAACTTTCCGGCTGACCTACTTCGGGGTACCGGGAGCAACCGTTGACACCTGAAAGCCTCCCCCCAGTGGGGGCAAGTGGTACGGTTTAGGCCACATATGATCTTTTTGTTTATAGGCGGCAATGATATACGCCCCGGTACAGTACCCCGCGAGTTAGCTGACGCAATTAAAGAGGTGGCGCTGGATCTGGAGCGTGAGTCCGGAGGAAGCTGCAAGATCGTGGCAATTGAGAGCCGGACGAAAGTCCGAGGGTTCTCAGCGGCGGAATTTCAGGCTATAAAAAATTCTGTTAACCGCGCCCTGAGGTGTCGGTTAATAGAAACGAAGCACCGCTTTGTTTCCATCACACTCAGCATCCGAGACCTCGACCAGGATGGTGTCCACCTCGACTTAGACACCAATCAAGTCCTATATAACAAAATTGTAGGGCTAACGAAGCGTTGGCTAGAGAGGGACGCCGGGGTTGTGTCATTGCGCCTGCCTAAGTCCTGCTTCCCACCCATTCTTTCCCCAATAATTTTCTTTTCTTCCTGTGACATATGACCTGACCTAACATTTTTTCTTGTTCAATATGATCCATTAGTAGGTATTGCTATATAGTGTACTATTTTTTCTCCATAACATAGAAGTCCGCCGGTTGGCGTCTCTTAAGTAGCCTATTATTTGGCCGTTGTTTTTGTAACGTGATATTTAGATACATAGCCTATAGGCTCGCAAGCAAAATGGATAAAAACGGTAAAGAGACACCGTCTAGTGGGGTGCTGAACAAAGCCCCTAAAAATCAAAGGGCGGGACTTCGGGGAGTAATAAATAGGCTAATAGTGGACGTCAACACTTTCATCACTACTGCTGAACTAGAGGAATTGGAGGCTAGATTAGAAAACGTCCAGGTTACCCACGGTCGTATTACGGCTCTGAGTGAGGTGATTGTGGCTGCCATGACAGAGGAGGA
Source organism: Paralithodes platypus (assembly GCA_032716605.1). NCBI lineage: Eukaryota > Metazoa > Arthropoda > Malacostraca > Decapoda > Lithodidae > Paralithodes > Paralithodes platypus. The sequence continues at coordinate 1,003,336 of JAVRFV010002245.1, read as the reverse complement.
AGAGATTGTTACAGAGTGTGATAATCGCGCCCTCTATGACGAACCTGTCTTTAGAGCGAAGTACCTATTACAGCGTGCAATCGCGAGTAAGAAGGGAGGCGATAATGAGGCCCATAGAAGGGCTGACCCAAAACATACTGTACACCTCCCAAAGCTCAATCTTCCTACATTTGGGGGCAAGTTGACCGAGTGGTTAGCTTTCTGGGACGTATTTCGATCTACGGTTCATGAATCCTCTTTGGATAATGTCCGCAAGTTTCACTATCTGAAGGGACAAATGGAAGGAGAGGCCTTACATTTAATAGAGGGTTTTGCAGTGGTAGGTGGTAGTTATCTTGAAGCGGTACACTTATTAGAGTCCACATACGGGGATAGAGAGCAGTTGAAGATGGCCCATGTCGTTGCCTTGTTGGGGCTCGCAGAACCACAGTATAAGGTTGATGAGTTGACAAACTTCAGGGCAAATATGGAGTGCCATACTCGATCGCTAGATACCCTAGGGCTTACCACGCAGGAAATGATAGTCATTATCTTGCGTCAGAAGCTTCCTATGGCAATACTTGATAAGGTAAGATCATTTGAGCTGGGGGAATTCAAAACTCAGTTCAGTAAGGAGATCAATAATCTACAGTTGAACAAAGGGAGAATGTATGAGTCGGGAGGGAGTGAGAATGTGGAGAAGAGGGGAACAGTAAGCATGACAGTGGGGACTAAAGTAAAGAAAGAGGGTGTGTATAAGAAACCTGCTCAGATTCTATGTAAGCTATGTAACAACAAACATAAATGGAGTTTCTGCGTAAAATACCCAACAAATGAGACAAAACTAGCACAGGCGAAAAGATTGAAGCTATGTGTAGGTTGTTTAAGTAAAGAACATGGTAAGCAGGGACAATGTACTGCTACATACTTAAGGCCCTGTCGCCACTGCAAAGGACATCACTTTGATAAGTTGTGTCCTACAGCAGATAAAGTCAAAGACGTCAAAAATGAGGGTACTACAACTGTGGCACTAGGTAGCACGCAAGACACCACTATATTGCCCACAATACAGATTCCCATGGAAGGTAATGACAGTAACAAAGTTTGTCGGGTACTTCTAGATCAAGGGTCTCAACGTTCCTTTATAAAGAGGTCCGTACTAGTGGGACTGAAGCACCGAATCGTAGGGGCTGAGACTCTTCGATTACAGGGCTTCACAGGGGTTACTGATAAACAAGACTACGAGATAGCGGAGATTTCATATTTCTATCGTAAAAACCGGTACTTTATGACTTGTATCGTAGTAGACACCCTACCAGAATATGTATCTGTGGGTGTGAAGAAGGTGGAACACGCATTACGTAGCAAAGGGGTTAACTTGTCAGATCCCATGGGAAATCAGAGTGAGGTGCATGTTCTACTTGGTGTGGATCATTATTATGAAGTAGTATACCCTGGATTTAAAAAGATGTGTGGTGTAATTTTAATCCCCACTAAATTTGGATACTGCATGAGCGGAAAGGTGCATACTACACAGTCAAAGGTGCTGGTCGACACGGTCTCGATATATAGAGTCAATGTAACCGCGGCAGAGGAGTTGGGAAGGGAGGATTCCCAACCTAGTGACCCTAAGATGGCTGCCGAGTTCGACCTGGAACGACTGTGGAGATTGGATCACATAGGCATTAATCCTATGGAGACTGATTATGACTCGGAAGTTGCGCTACAAAGGTTTGACGAGTCTGTGTGCTACTGTGCCTCAGACAAGCAATATAAAGTTAGTTTACCTTGGAAGAACAGTGAGATAAGCCTGCCTACCAACTATGGTTTGGCATTAGGTCGCTTGCGCGCATTGCAGCGGAAATTGTCTAACGAACCGAGCACGCGCCAGGCGTATGACGATGTATTTCGGAGTTATGAGGATAGGGGTTTTATTGAGAGAGTCGATGTCAAGGAACCGTGTAAGAAGGGTAGGGTTCACTATCTGGCCCATCATGGGGTAAAGAAAGACAGCGTCACCACACCAATACGGGTGGTGTATGACTGTTCTTCCCACCAAGGTCAACAACCCAGTCTGAATGACTGCCTGTTGACAGGTCCGTCCATGGTGTCGGACCTGTCCCAACATCTATTGCGGTTTAGGCTGGGAAAGTACGCCTATACCAGTGACATCGAGAAAGCATTCTTGATGGTCAAGCTAAAGGAGGAAGATAGAGATGTTACCCGCTTTCTTTGGTTCGGCGACATTAGCGACTCTGAAAGTCCCATCATAATATACCGTTTTCGGGTTGTACTCTTTGGGGCCACTTGCTCGCAGTTTTTGTTAAATGCCACAATCAGAAAACATCTAGCTGACACTCATGAGGACACAAGTAAACTATCTCGCGGATTATACATTGACAATTTGCAGGGTACTAGCGATAGTCAAGATGATTTGTTGTATGCATACTGGCAAGCACGCAGATTGTTTGCGGATGCACATCTATTTCTCCGCGAGTGGGTTACTAATAGTGAAGATCTTCAGAGTTTAATACAGGTGGATGGTACGGCATCTCTTAACCAGGAAAAGTCCAGAAATTTGGGGATGATCTGGCAACCTAAACATGACATACTAACTTTTCAAACAAGGTCTTTTGCTCAGCAGACAGGAGCGCACACAAAAAGAAGTCTGTTGAGCAAAGTTGCGCAATTTTTTGATCCTTTGGGTCTAGCATTACCTGTTACCATAAGAGCTAGGATTCTAATGCAGGAAGTTTGGAGACGTAAAATAGGATGGGATGACAGTTTGCCCGAGGACCTGAATGACCAAGGGACATTGTTGTTGAATGAATATGCCATCCTATGTACTAAACCTATACCTCGTAAAGTGGCGGCGTTCGGTGACGTTACATTACACACGTTTTGCGATGCTAGCGCCACGGCATACGGGGTAGCCATATATGTTGTTACTTCATTTGGGGCACATTTAGTTACAGCCCGGGCCAAAGTAGCCCCGGTTAAGAAGGTAACTATCCCTAAAATGGAATTGACTGCCATGCTGCTATTAGCACGTCTGGTGCAACATGTACGCGCAGCATACGAGAGCGAATTAAATATTGAAATCGTTCACGTATGGTGCGATAGTCAGGTCGCACTCAACTGGATACATAGCAAGAAGTCTCTGCCAGTTTATGTGCGGAATAGGGTAGATGAGATTAGAGCCCTTTTGCCAGACGTTGCTTATCATTATGTAAATACAAAGGAAAACCCTAGTGATCTCATAACTAGGGGTATAACGGCTAGCCAGTTAATGAAGTCCGAATTGTGGTGGCATGGTCCAAAGTGGCTGCTCCATGAAAGTGAATGGACGATATGGCATGCTGTTGGTGAGGGACTTCTGCCACTGGAAACAGTGGCAGTTACAGCCCAACCAAATGAGCCACCGGGTCCTATCATGAAGTGGGCAAGATTCGGTGACTATAATAAACTAGTCAGGGTTGTAGCTTGGGTGTTGCGATATGTATCCAATCTCAAGCTTAAAGTAACGGGCCAACTCTGCAACAGGGGTCACAACATTGATGCTCGTGAATTTAAAGCAGCTGAAGTAACTTTGATCAAATGGGTTCAAGTAGAAACCTTTTCCAATGAATTAGAATCCTTGAAAAGCTCGAATAAAACATTAATGCCTAATATAGTGCGTCAACTAAGGTTGCACCTAGACAATGGCCTCATCAGGTGTGAGGGTCGCCTGAAGTGGTCGGGTGTACCAGACGGCACAAACCGACCTATACTTATGCCAACAAGACATCACGTTACTGATCTATTGATCATACGTGCACATAGGGATGTAAAACACTACGGGGTATGTCATATTATATCAAATTTACGTCTCATATGGTGGATACCCAGAGTTCGACAAGTAGCTCGACGCGTAGTGAGAAAGTGTGTAATATGCCAGAGACTAAAGGGTAAACCATATGCAACTGGACCAGCTCCACCTCTACCTGAATGCCGTGTAAAGAACGTAGAACCTTTCCAAGCGGTAGGATTAGATTACACAGGGGCATTGAAGACGAGGGAGCATGAGAAGGTTTATATATTATTGTTTACCTGTGCGACGTCTCGAGCGGTACACCTAGAACTATGTGATAATATGTCTAGCGAAGAATTTATGCTGGCGTTTAGACGGTTTTGTGCCCGTCGTTCATTCCCTCAACTCATTCTTAGCGACAATGCTCCCACTTATGTCCAAGCATCAAAATATCTAAAGGATATGAGTAGTGATCCTACTATCATCACTTTTTTGGGAGAGAAAAAGTGCGAATGGAGGTTCATTCCAGTTAAGGCACCTTGGTTTGGTGGAATGTGGGAACAGTGTGTCGGCATAGTAAAGTCAGGACTCAGAGCGGTTGTAGGACGTGCTCTATTAAAGAAGAGTGAGTTGACGACAGTCCTCACAGAGATAGAGGCAGTCGTGAATGATCGACCGCTTACGTATGTGTACACCGACCTGCAAGAACCACTACCATTAACGCCAGCTCACTTGCTATATGGAAAACCATTGACTGCGTTTCCATCTGATTTTCAGTCCATAGTAGAGTTAGAGGATCCCTCGTTGTACTCTGAGGTAGCGGTGTCTAAGAGATACCAGTATATATCCAGGATAATCGAGGATTTTAGGAAACGGTGGATTAGTGAATATCTGCTAGCATTGAGGGAAAGGAGTGTTACTCCCTCTGGTAGACCAACGGCACCTACAGTTGGTGAAGTTGTTTTAATGAATGAAGATAGTCCTCGTTTATACTGGAAATTAGGCCGCGTATTGGAGGTATACAAGGGGGCAGACTCTGTAGAGCGGGTGGCGCTATTAAAGACAGCCACTGGAACTACTGTTTGTCCTATCGCACGTTTGTACGCTTTGGAGCTCGATTCCACATTGCAATCTGAGGCTCCACCTGTTATTGCTGGGTCCGAGAATTCTCAAAGGAACGACTCGCCTCTTACTGATGGTGATAATTCTCGGACCGGGACGCGTCCCAGACGCGCTGCTGCTGGCGCCGTCGACTTGTGGCGTCAGAAGATAGCCTCTGGGCAACTTTGGGTTTAAGGTGGGGTTCAGGTCTTTTTTGTAGGGGGAGTGTATCGTATAAATACGATAGAATATGACTCTTTTGTGATCTCTTATGTCTCTGTGACGTCATGATCTCTCCTACAGAACGACGTAGGACGAGTAGATCGTATATTATACGATTGTAAATAAGTTAAGTTATAAAAGGCCTAATATGCTATTAAGCAATATTGCCATGGTCTTATGTAGTATATATGAATTTATCGTATATATTAATATAATTTATCGTATAGAGCAACCTAAATGCGGTACGATAATTTGGGCTCCTGGCGGTTTGCCAAGGCAGCAAGGTGTGCTTTTGAGGTACGGCAGAGCCTTCACGAACACCAACCAGTTAACATCTAATTTTCCGCCCTCAGTTGATCGTGCTTTTGTGCCTCTAATCACAATACACATACAGCAATACACACAGCTACACCATCACGACGCTCTCATCGACATCATGACTGACTGATAGATAAGCATATTATTCATGTCCATTCCCATGTAATCATTTATTCTTTCTTTAACTTGACTCGTGTCTTGGGACCGAAGTCTCGTTCCCCATTGTCCACCACCATATTGGGTAAAACGTTCTCCCTTGCCTCATTGCCACGTGGAACTATTGGTGAGTTAATTCCTGGCTAATATTAACCCTTATAACCTTACCCTATAATTATATATATTTATTATGTGAGACCTTTGGATATAAATTAGCTTGTTTCAGATTGAATTCAATTTAGATATAGAGTATTCATTTAGATTGATTTTATTTGATTCATTATAGCTTAGTAATATTTAACTTCCATTGATAGTTTACCACACAGTCTGTCCTCAATTTCGCAAAGGGCATTTCATCACCAGTGCTGCAGACAACATAGCGATGAAGTCTTGGGCCACATATCCATATCTCATCTTCTTCAAATCATCGTATGTGGATTGGTCTCGGCATTGCCTTTTGAGAGCCATGTTCAGATCCTGAGTATGTTGCTTATTTGGGCTGCAGTCGGCCACGAATCCCTTGATGTACGCCCCGACAATGGGAAAGTTGACAACCAGACCTGCCAACTCCTTGTCATCACGGACGGTTTCGATAATCATTTGAGCATTATTGGAGTAATTCTCCGGCTGCTGCTGTTGCCCTCCTCGTCGAAAGATGCGGTCATATTTGGCCATAGTGTCGTTGGTGGTGTTTTCTGAAGTGTAGTTAGGGTATAGCGTGAAGTGGAAGAATTCGAAGACCCGTTTACCATTTTCCACTTTCCTGATGTTTGGATCGTCATTCACCCAAAACTTTGTAGAGTTTATCAATGTTTCATATTTCAATCCCAGTTGGTTAGCGCTCTCCCTGGCGATGTCGAAACTCCTCAGTTCTTTTCCCAACAGGCTCTGAATGTTCAAATTGTTCCCGAAAGTCGAAAGGACCAGACTGCGCATGATGTCGGTCATGACCAGTTTGGTAGCACTGTCAGCATAGTAATGTCCGTCTTCAATTTCTATGATACTGCATCTCTGGATGGGCGTATTGTTGTCGTTCGTGTTGGTTATCACCTCTTCCAATTTCATGTAGCCTTTGAGTGGGTTTAGTGTATGCTGGTTGGAAGTGGCCACGATCACCATCAGTTTGGCGTTATTGAAATTCAGTTGTTGGGCAATGTACTGGGGTGTAGCCTTCGACATGACAAATTCTAACTTCTCCCCGACGTGCTGGGCGTAATGTAACATCTCTTTAGATAACTCGCTATCCAAATCCTTCGCCAATCCCCTTTCGAAGAAACGGCCGTCCTCGTCGGTTATGATGTAGATCAGAGCACCCGAATGTCGAAATCCCGAAATAGAATCGATTGCTAGGAGCATGGCGCTACATGAAGCTTCATACCCAATCGGGCCTCCCCCTTTCACACCATCAACCAGGGTAGCCAGGAACTTGTTTGTGGATTCGATGTCAGTGAACTTGTGTCGAGATAGTCCATTCGAGGTGTGGTCGAAATCCTTGAATGTGATCAGCTCCAATTCTAACCGAGTGAAGAGTTTCATCAGACGAGCCACGTTACGGATGGCGAGGGTCGATTTTTGAATAACTTGTCCCATACTGCCAGTGGCATCCAGGAGGAAGATAACCTTCAGCGAATCGTTCATGGTGGCGTCTTTGGTGTGTGCCTTATGAAGGGTTGTTACTGATGGTTCAAGGCCTGGTTTGGTTGTTATTCTGGTGAGGCTCTAGACCCTCTTATATACCAAACATGTTATCTCTGTTGGATCTTCATACGTCATAAGATAATACCTCAGAGTATACCAAATCCATACACGCCTCCATTTTAAGAGACATGCAATATTTCGACGAAAGGTGACTACAACTTCTCGGCGAGGGGCTCAATGTGAGAATGGTAACTTCCTCGCCGAGCCCCAGGTTTTAGAGAGAAGTCAATTCACACAACACGTTGAGTCCCCCACAAAACGTTGAGTCCCCCACAAAACGTTGAGTCCCCCACAAAACGTTGAGTCCCCCACAAAACGTTGAGTCCCCCACAAAACGTTGAGTCCCCCATCCACATTTTCAACGCCATCTGTGCCAGAGTTTAATACTCTATAACTTGAGATACCACATACTATGTAGTAGCCTTCGAGATTCAACTAAGATCCGATGAACCGTCAAAACGTTGAGTTCCCACGACTGTCCGGGTTACTTGTATGAGCCAGCAACCCGTATACACGATTCTAATCCCGACACAGACTTGTTGAGATAAATATTTTGACAGTTCGTCGGATCTTAGTTGAATCTCGAGGAGAGTTGAAAATGTTGGGTGGGAACTCAACGGATCTTAGTTAAATCTCGAGGTGGGATATCCGTAGAGTTGAACACTTTGGGTGACAACTCAACGTTTTGACAACAGTTCATAGGATCTAGTCGAATCTCAAGGTGGTATATCCATAACCCGAGAAGGCTAATATATAGTATGGGGTATCTCAAGTTATAGAGGAGAATTGAAAATGTGGATGGGAACTCAACGTTTTGACGTCAACTTTCAGTTTCTCGAATATCTAGGTAGTCAGTTTAGGAACGCTACAACACTCGGTCAGTTTGAGACTAGATTTTAGTATATCAGAGTTGAGAATGTGGGCTTCTACAGCCATACCAATCCATAACCTTACTACAGTTAACGGGTGTAACCTTCCCTTAAAACTAGTGTACTGAGTGTGAAAATCTAGCCTCAGATTGACCAAATTTCTAAAGCATCTACAAATCTCCGAGCACACTCGAGGAGTCCAATACTAAAAGTTGAACTACCAAAAATTATTCTGGCAGTTCAACCTAGGTAGTAGCGTTGTACGAAAAATGGAGGGAGTGAGTTTTGTCAACTTTCAGTTTCTCGAATACCTAGGTAGTCAGACATAGTCAATAAAAATCATGGCTTGTATTTTTTGGTTTATTTTACCCCGGGCAGAATTAAAAATTACCAGACCAACCACTGGGTGCGTTAAGTTCACTCTTGAACTTTTTCAGATCGCTCAAAAGTTTGGACGTAACGTTACTCTTGGACTTGGATGCACACACTGTTCCTTTATTCCGGTTGAGTATGCTAGAGGCGCAGATTTGGGACTGTACGTTCGTACTCAATAAGTCGTCCAATGGTCCGTTCAAGAAGTTCACGACGTGGTTGAACCCTTCTTTTTTGAACGCTGAGAAGTCGTAGATTGGATGTCTGATGAGATTGAGTCGATCCAAACGGTTGTTGAGTAGGACTCTGACACCCAAAGCGTGAGCGTGTTTAGAAAAAGTCCCGTACCTCTTTCTGATATTCAGCGCGTTCTTGACAACGTTTCTGTATATGTTGGAGCTAACCTTCTTGGTGTCAGCGAAGGTTTCGTCTTCATGTTTAATGCTCTCGACGGTAGTACCACCATCGTCGCCCTCTAACGTGACCCCTCCATTCTTGGGTTGAGTCAGTTTGAACATGAGGTTATTCTGGACGCGTTCCATCTCGGATATTGTATTCTTCATGGACATTTCGGAGCAGTTTCTCAGACTGAAAAGGATGTTGGGATGGACGAATATTGCCACTTTTAGCGTTTGGATATAGTCTATGTCGACCCCATTCTCGGCCTTCAGTTTCATGTGAGTGTCCACACAAGCCGTAGATTTGAGGGTTTTACCTTTCATGGTTCTCTTCAAGTTGGACAAGTTAAAGACTTGACGTTGTATGCTACCTCCGCTTTTGTCAGTTATCTTGAAGTGGTGAGTAGGTGGGGCCATAACTTTGCTGCTGCTGGTGGTGCTGCTACTACTACTACCACCTCTAGTGGATTTCGTCGTAGCAGTAGTTTTTGCTCCCCTAGTCGCCGCACTGCCTCGACCGCCCCTTCCACCTACATCTCGTCCTCTTCCTCTTCCTCTCCTGTTATTGTTGCAGCCATCGTTGGCATATAAGAATTGCGTAAATTTGGGTTGGTTTCCGCGCCCTCTGCCCCTCTTGTTACCTCCCCTAAATGTTGTGGCGGAGTAGTGTGTTGGTGGTGGTGGTGGTAGTAGTTGCTGCGGTAATGTTAGTTGCAACGGTGGCAGTATCGGTTGCTGTTGATGTTGAAGTTGTAGCTGAACTAAAGTTTGGCGACTCAGATCGGTTAAATCCTTAATCGCGAGCTCGAGGTTGGGTTGGGTAGTAGAGCCTGTTGTGTTGGGTTTTTGTTGCTGCTTCTCGGTACTACACTCTTCAGAGTTCTCACCGTCGTACATGATGGATCTGTTGAATATAAAGACATTCGTCGAGGGTACTAGTAGCCAGAGGAATAATAATGTTGCTGCTGCTGATGGTGATGATGATCTACTATTGCTATGCGAGGAGGAGTCTGTCGACTGTCTGATACAGAGCGTGGTCGGTAAAGATGGCGGTACCAAATCCAAAGGCGAGGTCTCCGACAGATTTTACGTCCCACTCGAATGTAAAATCAGTGACGACAAAAATCGTTTCGTGTCCACACTAAAACCACTGATCGAGCAGTTGAGAGATGCTAATATTCTAGACGAGACTGATCCTGAATTCTCGATCAACAAAGAACAGACTCTCATAGAATTCTCGAGACATCCGTACGTGGAGAATGTTAAACTTACCAAAGGGGACAAACATCCTATGCTCGAGTATGGAGGTTTAGACCCTCACTTGGAGATGTTAAAGAACCAACAAGTGGCCATCAATGTCATACATTCTCTACTCGCCAAGTTCATAGAAGCCCTAGAATCTTCAGTGAGTCAGTTCAGTAAAGAGATTGACGATGCGGGGCGAGAGGGGCAAGTGATGACACTCTTGGAGAAGATATACAAATGTCAGGCAACTCTGGATACCGTTTTCGACTTCTCCAAACACAATCTGGAAACCCAAGGCTCCCATACGGGTACGGGTCAGACGGCCTATTGTTCAGTTTGCGGCGACACCCAACACATGTCGGTCACCGAGGTTTACCAATTCAACAGTTTCTTGTCCAAAATGAACACCGACAAAAATGGATGCGAGATTAAGCTGAACACCCCACCCGAGAGAGTTTCACCACCAACCGCCAACCACTCTGGATCCAACTCGAAGTGGGCACTCTTCGGTGACGTTCCTATGTCTTCTCCACCCACCAACAAGCTATTAGAAGGCACCATACACAGAGCAAAGTTTGCAGATATGATGAACTGCACGATCGGACATTTGGGTTTAAAATATAATAGAAATGGTCCGAAACCCCACCACCAGACCGTATACGAAGATCCCCCCACAACCAAAAGGAGGCGTTTGGAATTGGAAGGTGTCAACGACGGAAAAAATTTGGCCGTAGTAAACGAAGATGGTAGACGAATGTCAAAGAAGATGAAATTTGTACAAGAGTCCGAAGTTGAGAAGAAGATTGAACATTTCATCAAGAGGAAATGAATACCCCACCTCCGATGTTAGCCTACTATCCCCCTCCCAGTAACTCGGCATTGGTATCTTACCAACAGCCACAGCCACAGCCTCTGCCTCCTCCCAGTAGTAATAATAACACACCCTTGGAGTTGGTGTCTTACCAACAGCATCTGGTTCCCACCACTCAACATGTTCCCACACTACAACAACTTCAGCCTTCTCCTAGTATGGAGCCATCCGCACGACACGTTACCGCACTTAACCCTTTCGCCGCTTATCAACAACTTCAGTTTCCTCCTAATGTGGAATCCGCACGACACGTTCCCACACTTAACCCTTTCACCGCTTATCGCCACCACCACTCTCCAGCCTTGTCCAACAACTACCCGGCAGTGATCATGTCGGGTACCAAACAGGAATTGGAGGTAGCTGTACCGAAAGTGGAGTCTGTGGCGTCGGTTACAGACTCTATGGCAGTGAGACCAGCCACCACCACCGAGGTTACAACAAGCAGTGAGAATGGAGAAAAGTCTCGCTTTAAGAGACGACGAAACGACAGAAATGGTACTACTAGTAGCACCACCATCGAGAAACGAGTGAGTCTAATACCTGAGCTTAAGGTTCAGCCAGGCTTGCTCAACTCTAAATCGAAATTGGAAGAGTTCCTAATGAAAGCGTACGCTAACAATATCGGTTCCATTTTGGCCAAAACTATCGGTAATACCTTCTCACATTTACTGTCCGATGTGGCATCCTCTACCAGCAAATTGAAATGTAGCGCCGAGTTTGAAAAGAAGATGAAAGACTCAGTAACCAAAGCCTTGAGAGGCCTTGCCATAACAATGTTTGGAAAATCGTTCGGAGTAGCCAATACGGGTACTGCCGTAACCCTAAAGAGGAAGCGACGAGAATATGATGATGAATACGATGAAGACTATGATGATGATGGTAATATGGAGGACGAGGCCCCCAAAAGAGTGACGGACGTAGCTCAACCTACGCTCAGAGACTTGTACACCAAGGAGCTGTTACACCTATATCGTCTGGTGGTGGACGAGATCTTACCCGAAACATCAACTAAACCGGGAGCTCTACACATGGCTCAATATCAGATGAAACTTCAGTACTCCCCCGACAAGAAACCCTGCAGAGATCTCATATTCAATACCTTCCTTAACGAAAAGTTAACGGACAAGAGCGGTACGTTCGGGAACATTTCCGCCCTTCAGAGGACTGACATATCGTACGGTTTTCGTATGGCCCTTTTTGGATGTCTGATAAGACCAGTTTGGATATACCTCAGACGGTCGAACCTAACTACACCTCAAGCCCTCTTCGAAATCATACAACATGTCCTCAAGTTTGTAGAGGACAACTGGGACGAGTACTGCCAACACTACCATTTTCTCAGCGGTCCCTTCCGCCAACTACTCTATAAGGTGAACTTGGCTCTAGTGTCGAGCGTGATAGCTTCGGACGGGAAAGACAGGAAACTGGCGGTGGCGTCTTCGGATTTAGTAGCCTCTAGACAAACCAATCGAGTAAAGTTGGCACAGAATAGGGTTACCAAGAGAGGCGGCGGCAATGTTCAAGATGAACCCAAACGTAGTCTCACCTACCATCCCAACACGGGAGAAGTTGTGGTGGACCTAACCAAACTACCCACTACCCAAGACTTGGAGAGCGTAGTGAACTTGGCCGTTTCGTATAACATGACCGGGGGTGGTCAGTCCAACTTTAACAGCAACAACAGTAAGTCCACGGTCGAAGATTATAACACGGTGGGAGTCGAGGGTGTGTACGCCGACAGCAATCCCGTACTGACAAACCTCCCCATATCCGTACACGACTTGGATAAGACGCTATCACATCTCTTCTCTTTGAAGGTGTTGGAACGCTTCGGAGTAGCCTGTTACGGTTCATACTCGAGCGTAACTTCCATGCTATGCGAGACAATAAAGAGCGGCCAGATGTTGGATACTGTATCCAATCCGAACATAGATTCCATTACGGCTTTCAATGGATGGTACGACAAGATGTCTAGGAACAGAGTTATGAGCAAGACAGTTGTTGGGGGTAAGAGAAAACCAGTCAAGAAAATGCGAAAGTCTCATTACGCCTCGGAATCTGATAATAGTGACGACAACGACGACGAGAATTCTTCATCAGAGTCGGACTCTGACGAGAGTGGGGGTGAGAAGGAGGCCTCCTTACCAGTCGCCAACATCCACCATGCTACTATCAAGCCCACAGTCGAGACGGAATTCGACATTCTGGTATCAGGTGCGACCCTAGCTGGTGGCTACGGAGTCGAGAGTAAATCGATCAAACATGTTGACATCCAACCCAAAATCAAAGAACTCATCAAAGAGGGTAACCCTCTCAAATTAACCCTTAATTAGCGGCGAGCAACATAAGTCGAGTTAAATAAAGCTGGACTATGTGGCGGCGCTCGACATAACTCGAGTGGCAATTTCGGCACGTAATGTGGCTGAGAGAGAGAGACAAGTGGTGGCAGGAGACTAGCGAGCGTATGACTGCTCCAGACCACCGCGGCGAACCTACTGACACAAATCTCAGCTCCCTCCTCCCTCTCTCACTCGCTACATACTCAATTATGTACTGAAAGTACCGAATTACCTGCTTTTTGCACTCGCGTTGCACGGTTATTGCAAGAAAACTATCCATCATACAAGGATCGTTATGGTGTCATTCGAAAGCTCTGTTTATGCCCTTTCAGGGATAGGTACTTGTTTTACGTTCTGGGTCTTATTTAGGCATGAAAATGATCACGTAAACAGCCCTATTTTGGCTAAAAACACCCCGCTGTGCGGTACACATAAATAAACCGCATAGGCCGCTCGTAAGGTGTTAAACGAGTTTCTAGAGAACACAGCCAGACATTCGCCTTGCTACATCATGGACATGTTGAGGAGTGTGATGTCGGTAGCTCGCGAACTGAACAACGAAGCAGAGACTTGCAAGACCATCATCAAGAACAGAATGTTTGGCGAGGGTAAGGTTAACCCGATGGCTCTCTTGTCGGCTGCGGGTATATCTCTGGATGGAAACGAGCCCGAAAGGGGTAAGGATGAGGAATCCAACAAGGGTACTAGTCTAACCGCCTATTTATTACACCCTCAATCCGAGAACACCAAGAGACTCGAGTTGGGTTCCAAGTTCAAAATTATGGATAACCTCGACGAGATATGTCCCCTAAAGTTCTTCATGGACCCTCACATAATGCCCACCATAGCGGTGCGAACCAAATCCCTCAACTCACAGAGATCGAACGCCATCCTAGAAAACGTGAACGCCTTGATCAAGACCTCATCGTCCTCCTTGGGAGATGCCATGAAAACGAACGAGCTAGTCCACACATCAGTATTCGACAAGAAGAGTGTAGTGCTCAGACCGAACATCTTACTGAGTATCCTGGAGAGCGTCTCCGTAACCAACCAGACCTTCATCAAACCAATGTTGAGCAACTTTGTCGCTATGGAGTTGGACGTCAAAACGGAGCTACTGTCGCATTCTGTAATGTTCCGAAGACTCGGGGTTCTTTTGTCACCGTGTTCCCTAGCGGTGACGGACTACCTTATGATAGACACACTCGACCCAAACCACAGTCCAATCTACAACGTGAACTACCACCTTTTAATGCGGGACGCTCCATTGGGTGATAACGTGGACCTCTCGTCCGTACCGTTCTATGCCAACATAAGTCAACGCATCGCCTCGCAATTCCCAACCTACATAAAGACCATGTCTACCAGAATATCCAAACTGTTGGACCACAAACTCGAAGATAACCTCAAGAATGAACTCAAGAGAATTACCGAAGACCTCCTGGTAAAGTCGAAGAACGCGAGTGACACCAACTCTCCGTTCGCGATAGATCCCATCATCATGTTGGTCATGGAGACTCTGAATGATACCATGTTGTACGACACGATAGAGGTCGGTGCGAGACACCCGAGACGTATGGTAGTTATGTTCACTCCCCTTCTCAACGCTATGCTCAAGCTCATAGTCGAGTACTTCGAGACGATGGTGGACATGATCGGACTAGACTTTAACAGTACCCCCATCCTCAAAAAGTACCTCCAAGACAACAACAACATGCGAGACATGCAGCAAATCCACAAGGACGAGTATGCCAGACGAACCTTCATGGAATTCTACAACGACCAGATTGGGAAACTCAAGAGTTGGAGCGCACCCTCTAACTGTCTAAAGAATCTACCCCTCATAGTCTCCCGAAACTTTGAGAACATGCTAATCTTCACCTCGGCCCACCTGCTAATGCAGGGCGTATATTTGACGGGGTCTCGGTTTTCCCTCTATGCTAGAATCAACACCAAGAACAAACAGAACCTAACACTCAACACCAACACGTTAAGGATAACCAACAACGCTTCAATGGCGGCAGAGGTGGTGGTGGGTCTACAAAACGAGCTCCCATCCAACCTGAATAGGGATTCCGTCGAGTATGTTGACTCCAAACTCAAGGTGGTCCACGACAAATTATCCAAGAGTGGTACATCTCTCCTAACCGCCTCTATCAACTTGAGTTCCGCGGTGATGGTGGGTGAAGTGATGCTCAATGCTCAGGTTGTGAAACTGTGTAACCGTAGTCTGTTCAGCATCATCGACACGATACTGAAGAGTCTACCCAAAGACTACCGCACCAATGATGCCAAGTTTCTGGAGGCTAACGATCGAACTCCGTGGGGTTTAGATAGAAGAGGAAGATACGAAGAGGACAAAGAAGATCGTCACTACAATGTACCGACTAAGGCGAGCATGAGTGGTGGTAATGTGAACCATTCCGAAAACATTAGGAACTTCTTAGGGAAGCAGATGAGCAATTTTAACGTAGCCAACCTTCAAACCCACGAACCCGCCACCTTTGCTAGCGCACCTACGCTAATGTACAACCCTACACCAATATCACCACCACCGAAAACCCCAACCCTTTAGGGTGCAGATTCAACCCAGCAGAATATGACGGAGGACGAGACTTTGATGACGAGGAGTACATGCACTGAGAGGGTGAAGCCAGAAGTCGACATTATGAGTACCGAAGATACCTTAAGGATTAACCCGGCAAATTTTGATTCTATGGTCAAAGACTCGAGAGACAACCTCAACTACTACTACGGGTCGTCTTTCCGGGATCTGGCCATTGCGGCTCAGAACGAAATAACATCCAACCGGACCGAACTCATATTCCTGATAGCCGTGATAAGCATCGTGGTGGGTCTAGCCGTCATCTTTTTGGTGAGACTCCGACAAGAGAAGTATACCAAGAAGAGGATAACGTACGATGTTGGAGTGGTGGTGCAGAGCTCCGGAGGTTCGGGGGTGGATGCTCTCCAACAACAACTCGAAGCAGGTTCAACACCTGAATTTTAGATGTCGGAGAGGGGAGGAAAACAATAAAAATGCACTGTATTTTGTCTGGTTTTTATTTGATCCACAAAACTCGCCTAGCACAGACGCTTTAGAAATTAGAGACAACTAGAGAAAATGGAGAATATAGAAACTGAAATTTGATAAAACTCACTCGCATTCATTTTTCGTACCAACGCTTTCTTGATCGAGCTACCAGAATAATATTTGGTAGTTCAATTTTGTTATGCTAGTAGGGGTGATATGGCTGGGCCAGGCCACATTCTCAGCTCTGCGATGCTAAAATATACCCTCGCATTAACCAAGTGTTGTATCATCCCCAAACTGACTACCTAGATAATCGAGAAACTGAAAGTTGATCCCTCCATTTTTCGTACCACCGCTACTACCTAGGTTGGGCGACCAGAATAATTTTTAGTACAGAAATATACGACAGTGTTGGATTTTTTATCACTCTTTTTATTTTGGTACCCTCACACACCTCTTAGAATCTACATCAAACCTAAAATCTCTAGACATTATATACAATATTACAGTTTGGTCCTCTGGGTTTACAACTTTACTGGGCGTCATAGTACAGTAACTCGAATCAACCAAGTCTGTATATCCGTAATTCATCTTGTGTACTTTCAGATGGTGTTGGTATATGCGAGGCGGCATACCGACTCGATCCTCCTCTGAGTTTTCTCCGTCATCGCTGGTCGGTGTATCGATAATCTTGTTACAGACTTCGCAGTACTTGGTGTTACAGACCGGACAGTTGATCAGCATACACCCTTCAAATTTGACCGTCTCGATCTTACAGTTGGGACATTTGAGCATTTTACTTTCGATGGCAAACTCGACGGTATGCTCGTACATTTTACGTAGTTTGGTTAAGTCTTCCAGTCGTCCGCTGGGTGTAACCGCATCCACGTCTCGTTGAAATTTGTACACACCCATCCTGGGTATATCTGGCATGTAGTAGCTATCTTCCGACTTGGACTCGTACACGAACTTGGGAGGCTCGGAAGCTCTAAGACACGAAACACAGGTAGCGGAGGATTGTAGCATAGCGGCTGAGGATTTGATGTTAGAAGTCAAGAGCTCTCGCGTCCTGTTGGTGGTATCGGTCGAAGACAGAGCTCGAGCATATTCTTCTTCTGCTAGCTCTCTAGCTTCGTTCAACATTAGGGTGTCAGCGCAAGTCACTGCCTTTTTCTTATCCTGGTACTTCGTGACGATCTCCATGTGAGCGTTGCTGTTGGCCAAGAATCCACCTCCGCACGCGAAGCATACCATCAGGTACTTGTTACACTCCAAATCTCCATACATCCTCGGTTTGCTCCTAGCATTGAGGTAGCTGAACTTCATTTGGTAAAAGTTGCTCACCAAAGAGTTCCAGACGGGTAGGAATAGTCCATTGATACTATTCTGCATCAGTTTAACTCTCGGCCAACGTCTCATGAATATGTCCAAAATCTGCAGGTCGATGATACAGTCTCTGTTGTGACACAGTAACACCTCCCTGAAGTCTTGGGGTCCTCCGAATAGTATCCTCTCTACCACAAACTTGACGTGACCGTACGCGCAAGAGTAGCACAATTTGGCCGTGCATCTGTCCACATTCAACTCGACGACCGAGTACTGGTTCTCCAGTCGTATCTTCTTGTTCACATTCTCGTAGTGGACGGGAGTGAGTTCATCCAGACTGAAGTTTTCCGTACAAATGATGCACATGTCAGTGTCTTCCTCTCTGATCCTCTTATTGGGCTGCTTTCTTCGTAAACGGCTATCACCGCTGGCGAGAATCTGATCAGCTACACCCTTCACGTCTCCGACGACACACAAATTTTTCAGGTTGAATGTGTGTAACAGATTCCCCAGGATCTCTCTAGACCCCATATTGTTGGTGGTAAGTGAGTTAGCAAACTCTTCCTGGTGACAGTCCAAACATTTGATGATCGTGGGCGACTCTTCCTCTTTCGCTTTCGGTTCCTCATATTCTTCTTCATCTTCTTCTGGGCACTGCGACTTACAGTTCGTGTCGATGAGCGTCAAACTCAGTTTCGATGCGACTGGTGGGAATAGCAAATGCCTGCGATCAACGTCTGGTAACACCTCTTCATATTCAGAGTGACCCTCGGTCCATAGTTGGGTGTCTGTATTCAGTTGCGGTCGCACCACTTGTATAGTGTTCAAACATCTGACATACATGCTATCGGTCAACCCAGTCGTGTAGAAGTCTGGCATCATCCAAGGCTGGTAGTTGTGTTGTAGCTTTCGCTCGGAAGATGTCATGGCTAGGGCATTGTTGGACGTGTGGAACATGGTCGTCGGGTATAATCTCGACACTTCACTGTGCATGCAACCCAGATTTAAGATCTTAGCTTGCGTAGTTATGGTACGGTGTATTTTCAACTGATCGTAGTTCATGGATCTAAGGTTGGTGAGGTTATCGCACAGAGATTTGAGGTAGGCACTAGGCATGATCAGATTCATCACAGAATTCACGTTGGCTTGTTCGATGTACACTACATCGCCGTTCATACAAAAGTGGCACATGGGAGCTGGGTCGCCACCTAACAAGTTGGTGTTGATCAACCTGCACACTCCACATTTCACAGTTTGTGTTTTCGCACACTCTTCAGTCTGGTGTAAGGCTTTGAGTACATTGAGTGTGTCAATTCCAGATGCTTCGTTGGTCTGACCGTAACCATCGGATAAGATTTCGAGGCACCGTTTACATATCATGTTAACTTCTTTGCACGACGAAGATGCAGTGTTGACTGGTTGGAAGGTTGTGTTACAGATCATACACACAGCCATCCTATTTCCGTCATACTTTCTCTTCATATACTTCGGTACGCCGTGAAAATCTTTGATGGTGAGGTTTTTCGATTCGCCATACGCGATCGTGTAGCATATGATGGCTTTCAACTGGTCGGCATAACACCCAAACAGTAACTCGCATTCGGCGTCCAATTTGAAATCTTCACGATCGCTCTTGTCGTATAGGTAACGACTTATCGTGGCCAACATTTGCGGGTTCTCTCTCATGTGTTGAATTATTACGGAAGGTTTGGTGGCCGCTCGACCCTTTAGCCAACTCTCCAACATGGCGATAAAGGTCTGCTGACTCGCCTCGTGGTCTCGTAGCTTCTGGTAGTGAAATCCATCGTCTTCGTTGTTGGTGTCTTCTCGCATTATACACATTGCATTCTCCGCAGATTCTCTCTCGCTGTATAGTTTGTGGTGCATCAGATACATTATGACGAGAAGCATGGTTTCGGTTTCATCTCCTCTATTATCCACAAACGAGTACTTGGCCACCCCCAACTGGTAGAGTTTATCGAGATTCTCCACTAGGTAGTCCCGTCCTCGTTCGTTGTCGAACATGGGTAGATTGTCGTAGCTCCAAGAGACTTTTTCACTTTCCGAAGGGTTTAGAATGGAGAGTCTCTCCTCGATCGCGCTTGATGGAACATTTCTCTCCGAAGCGTACCGCTCAATCTTCCGGGAGAGGTCTAAGGTTTGGGATAATCGATGATGGCGCGAGTGGCAGTGTTGACATTTCACGGTCCTGCTGGTTAGATCCATGAATGTGCGACTATCAAACTTCAGGGTGTGCACTCCCCTAAACAGGCAGTTGGTATACCGAAACTCGCTCAGCGTAGCCAGCAAGGTACTGTCGGTCAAGTTGGATTGAGTCTCAACGATACGCCTTCGCTTACAGCAATCCACCTTCTCGTATACTCCTTCCTCATTCTTGTGGTGCGTGGTTCTCTCATCAAACAGACCTGGGTTCGCCAATGACACTATTCCGATATTGAACAGCTTATCGATGTCCACGTCGGGATCCAACAACATTCCTCGTATGTGGTCGTGTTGAGTTTCTGCTACTCCGTAGAGGTTCGAGCATGCCTCGCATAGTTTTCTGTCCTCTCCGCCTCGTACATTAAGGCCATTGTATGCCTGTAGGAACACTTGACTGCGAAGGTATAGGTGAGCCTCCGATTTGGTCGAGTATAGGTGTCGCCAAAGTTTACTCCAGGCAGCTTCTGTCACAGTGTATCTGAAGAATGCCGAAATCTCGTTGAATATGCCGTCGCTCGTCACGTTATCTTCTCTTAACTTGGCTACGGCTTCGTAGCGACTATTGTGTAGCAGAGGTAAAAGCTGAGACGCCCTTAACAGAAAAATCAGTCTAGAGAACACAACATCTACGCGTTCTTTCGATTTCTCCGACACTGCAGAGCGAAGTTGCCGGGCGATATATACCACGAAATTGTCTTCTGTGGAGGCGGCGACGGCGGTGGAGGAGTCTCCGACCGTGGATGTGGTTTTCTCAAAATGTTGGACTAGCTTGGAAGTATTCAGGTCGCGCGGCTTGACACTAATGAGCGATTCAGCATCGTACAATGTCTGCTCAAATTGGTTGAGGTCGCACCACGAAATTCTGTTAGTCCCGTCATTCAGCATAGCGGAAAGGTTGGTTCTCCCATAATCGAATGTGGCCATCCCTCCATATTCGACGTAACTTCTCAAGATCAGGTGGGCTATAACATTAGCGGATGGTATACTCTTGTAAGGGTCCGCGTTCCTGCTGGATAATAGACAGAACTGAGAGTTGGGTTTCGAGGGATACATTTCATAGGGAGTATCGAAACAGTCTTCAGATTCACCCAATGCGAGGTACACCTTCCCGCAACATTTGTGACTGTCCAAGAAACTCCTGATCGGTAGACTTTGTAAGATGTTACCCTCGGTCTCAAACTCTCTCTTTAGATTGAGGAAGAGTTGGTGTCGTTTGCCTTTGAGGTATCTCGAGAGTGGTAAAATGTTCTCGACGAAGACTCTCGGGTAGTTGGCCGAGTCCAAGTAGAATGTCACTTTAGGTGTACTACTACATCTTCGGCAAAGTTCTTCCGAGTACAAGTTCAGGTAATTGAGAGCCAAGAGTATCGGACTATGGTAGTCTGTAAAGTCTGATGTTGAGGTGGACTGGTTGTGGCGATCTTCTAGTACCTCGTCGATATTGTCTAAAGTAGAATCCACCTCGTCTTTGGGTAAGCTCTGTGGAAAGTCTATAACATCCACACACCCACCAACATTGGAGTTTGAGTCTCTCCTAACCACAGCTACAACAAACTTTCGGCTGCCCTCTCTGTCTAATAGTAGAACTCTAAGAGTATCGAGAATACGTCCGGATGGTCTTCTGTTACCCCGCATTATTTTAAGCCGTTTGATTTCGTCGGCGATGGTATTGGCAATTTCGTCATCCGGGCTATTTACCTTTGATATTCTGTGTAGGAGTTGTATAACTTCAGAGTTGCCGCTTCTTCTTTCGTCGACTATTATGCATGAGATTTCTCTGAGTTGGAGAGTAGTAGTGTCGGTAGTAGGTCGATCGACTTTGGTGATCATATCGTGATGGTAGTGTCGAACGAATCGTTCCATTCTGACTAGTTTTTGTTATCTGGACTGGACGGGACTGGACTGGACGGAAGAACTGTATGTGTATGTACAGCTCGAATGAAGCCTCGACATACAGTGGCAGATTTGAGGGTCTCACAGGAGATTTATGGTCGCGTTTGGGAAGAAGAAGAAGAAGAACAACAACAACAACTCCTATTGTTACCCACATTACTACTTTCACCTTCTCGTTGTGGTGTTTGGTTGTTGTTTTTCTTTTCATTCAGGGCGGATATGAGTTTCAGGTTAGATTCGTTGAGTATAGTTAGACGATCATATAGTGTTTTGGGATAGCCTCACAATATGTCGCCGCTACCCGCCAATGTCAGTTTGGGCGAGAGGTACAAATCCATGTTGCTCGGTTTCTATTGTTGAACCTCTATCCCAGTCAGAGGTATGAACATAGACTCGATGTAGTTGTAGTTTTTCTCCTCTTCTCGCGTCAAAATCTCGGCGGACTCTCTCAATTTATGTATGGTGTATTCAACGACGTTGGGTAAGTCGGACTCGTAAGCGCCAGCCACGGCAGATTTGGTGGCTCCGGCTACGGACTTGGATGTGTTGCTCAGATAGTACGCGCCATCGATCGCGAACATGGAATGTCTACCGAACATA
Source organism: Paralithodes platypus (assembly GCA_032716605.1). Lineage (NCBI taxonomy): Eukaryota > Metazoa > Arthropoda > Malacostraca > Decapoda > Lithodidae > Paralithodes > Paralithodes platypus. The sequence continues at coordinate 980,902 of JAVRFV010002245.1, read as the reverse complement.
TACCTCAATCCGTTGGCTCCCAAGACGAACGTCACGTACTCTAAGAATCCGGCCACCGCTATCACAATGTCGTTGGCGGCCGCGGAGTTGCGTTTGCTGTAATAGTCATGGAGGGGCATAGGACTATGTTTCCTGGACACTCGGATGGCGTTTCGCATAGCCCAGAATCCGATAACATAGAGTTGGTCGTGCATGATGTTGAATGTGTTAGTGTCGATTTTGTAAAGACTCGAAGTATCTACGTTACCGTCTCTGTTCGGGTTGATGGGTAAGTTGGTGGAGTTCTCACCCACACCAATCCTGTAGTTTATGGGATACATGGCATTGGTGTGTACGATGGACTCGTTCATCTTTAACAAGTACTGCTTGGTCTCCAAACACTTGGTCGAGCTAATGTTAGACTTCATGGCAAAGTCTACCTTGGCCCTGATTCCGTAGTTGAGCAGCGGGAACTCTTTAGCATCCACATCTTCTCTCGATTTACCTGTGATGGCGTACAGGTCCATACCCAAGAGTTGGCAAAAGACGAAGAGGAACGAGTACAACATTTCGAGGTTTTCCCACTGCGACGCCACCACTCTACGTTGAGTTATGTGAGTCGCCATCACCGAGCTCGCCGCGTCTAGTCTCTCCTCCGGCGTTTGACCTTCGACATCATCGGGCAGTCTAGCCGTGATCATGCTCCCCAGTATCACTCCCAGTGCCGCCGCCGCATTGTTGTAGTCGGTCGTGGTTGGGTCGTGTTCGTATTTTAGGTTCCCTGCCAAGTCTCCAAAGTTGAGCACCATGTTGTTCATCCCGAGCAGTGATTTTCCGACGTCAGTGATGTACGAGTAGCCTTTAGACAGCATGGAAACCATACTGCAAGCCTCGGTGGCTTTACGAGTAACTCCATCATTGCATATACTACAGTAGAGTAACGTTCGCAAGTCTCGCAGCGTGAAATCGAACAAGAGAGGCTTTAGCTGAGTTGTGTTGAAACTAGAATCCAAGGTCTCACCAACCATGAAAAGAAAACCCCACACCGCCGTTCGGTAGAATTCCTTGTTGACGATGATGTAGTTCTTGAACGTAATCTTCTTCAGGTTTATAAAGCTGTAGAGGTGTCCATTCGCCCTCTCGAGGGCCTGAATGTGTCTATCGGTGGTGCATTTCTTCTTGAGCTCGTTGATGGTGGCCAGGTTCTTCTTCTTGATGCAATACCTGCTATTCTCGGTTAGGATGGTACCGTTCACCAGCTTGTCTAGCTTGCTCTGCGGAAGTCTGTTGAAAAAATCTCCGTACACGCTCTTGCTGTACCTGAAGCTCTCGTCGCCTTTGGCGTTCGCCCAGTTGGGACCCTCATACACTTTGTGGCAAGTTTAGTGGGTGTGATGCCTTCTCGGTAGGTTAAAAAGTCGATGGCGGCGGAGGGTTTGAGTATAGACATCAGCAGCATGTACTCCCTCTTGATGCACTTGTCCAGTCTACCGAGAATGCTATTGTCCAACCACATTCAACTAGACAACCTTTGACGCTGAGATCGTTCTTCCGACAGGCATGTACGTGGCTGGTGACTGCGATCGGGTGTTTAACGCTACTGAAGATCTGTCTTTCTCTGTACTCCACTACGGGTCTCATCATTTTGTTATTGATCGACTCGAGCAAGTCGTCGGCCAGACGACAATCGTGGTGGTATTGTCTGACCGCTTGATATAGCGAGACGCCCATGAAGAAGGCAATCTTTCGACACCGATGCACGGATATCACCGATTTCATTTTCACGGCCTGGTCTCGGGTGGTGGTGTGTTGATCGTTAGCCTCCAAGAACTTCTCCACCAATTCCATCTTCTTTCCGCCCATGACAACCTTTTCGAGACGATTGTAAACCTCTAACTCGACATTGTCGTCCAGGTTAGGCGAAAGGGCTATAGCGTTCATGAACATCCCCTCGAATACGTTGATTAGGTTGATGAGGGGGAACCTCGAGAAGTTGGCATTATTGGTCAAGTACCTCTGGGCTGTCTCTGACAACTGCCAGCCGAATGGTACGTAATCGTCTACCATACCTAGGGCATCTTCGACACTATTCACCCCTTTACAGTCCAGGATGGTTTTTAAAGCTTGCGGCTGAACTAGTATCGAGTTGTGTACTTTGGTGTCCCAAGTTGGTAAAGAAGCTCCCTCGTTGTCGTCACGTATGTTGAGTTTGCCGGAGGAACATGGCAACCAGTGAGAAGGTAGGAGATTTGTAGTGAAGAGTCCAATGGGGGTTGTCGAGTTGTTGTTGGTGGTGGTGGTCGTCTTCGTCTTCGTCTTCGTTTCATCTCTACGTTTAGTCCAAAAGATGCTAGAATAGTCTCGGTAACTCTCGAGTTTACTATTTTTCATGTCCCTCGGATTGATGGACGGTGGGATCATAGAATTCACCAACTCGAGAACGCCCAAAGAGTTGTGTGTGGTGTCGCAGTCGCCCACTTGTTCCGACATAATGAAATAATAAACTGTATCGCCATTTCTGTTAGTCCCAGGTGGGCGATTTGATGGCTCATATTCTTGGCTATAATTCCTCTACCTTCTGAGGGTTTCTGCACAAATTTGGCTGTTCTGGTAATCCATCTTATTATGCCCTGGTGTCTCGGCGCGATGTGGTCCGCATGGAGATCCTTCCTCGTATTAATTTTTGTGTGAGCGAGTGAGGGTGTTCCTTCGGATAGGGTAGTTGACTGCTGTACGAGGACCTCGGGCAACCCATAGGAAGGTAAGGCTTGACTTAAATATAGTATCACTTTATGTTCAGGTTCGCTTACTG
>JAVRFV010002245.1:907307-978011 GCA_032716605.1 Paralithodes platypus | reverse complement strand
TCATAATCGCATGCCTTCGCGCCCGGCCTCCCGCGTGGACCCTCGCGGGGTCGGGGGGTGGGGATCGTCACATCAAAATGTTCGTGGGGTTTGGTTTTAAAATTTGGGACGAGGACTCACGAGGGTTCGTTCCTCTTGCCCCAACCTCGCAAGCATCGTGTCCGATCATGATTTTGCACAATCGATCCGCGAGGCCCTCGGGGATCATCGACGACTGTCGGCGCGTGGTGTCGCACGCACGAAAAAAAACGTCAAAAATGTTCCAAAACTCCGCATGCTGCATAGTGCCCGCACGATGATCCCCTAGATCCAGAAGTTCCAAGAACATCGCCGATGCCAAATAATCACCGGCGATTTCCTCTGATTAATCCCCACCTCGTCGATTAATACTCGCCGAGGCTCTACCCCACCAAGGGTACCACTCTGCACGAGGCAGCAGAAGGCATGCGAAGGGCCTTGACTACGCCGCCCGACGCTCACGACACCACACTCGGCGAGGCCAAAGAGGATGTTCGATCGAGACGGTGTGTAATACAAAGGGATTATCAAACCCTGTACCTCACTCAATTATAGTTTTGAGGTGGTTGGTGAGGTCAGGTCAGGTCGGTCTTCCATTGTATCCATCTGTGTACATCTGTCAGAGGTGAGCGTCAGGTCAGGGGGTATAATACACTAGGGCCGCGGTTACCCAGCTGCCGCTGAAAAGGTCGATTCCACAGTTTCCAGTTCAACAATCAACACACCACTCTCCAAACTCGTCACCCAACACTCTCCTCTTTTTACCATGGCTCCCAAGGCACACCCCCAATGCTTAAAGGAAGGTGGCGAAGAAGGTGTACGCAAGAAGAAGAGTGAAGCAAGAACAAGGCCGACCGACGACAACCTGTTTGAGAGTAAGACCGCCCGTCATACCAAGCCGATGATGTTCTGCTTTGTGCCTATGCTGTGCGCCGAGTGCCTGAAGGCGCGGGGCCTTCAATGGACGTGGGATAGGCCCAACCGCAGGAACAATCAGCCGATGCCAGCAACTTTTTTGCCACACAGGAGCGAATTGGTGGTTGAGGTCACACAAGGAGTTCCAAGTATGAACATCGACCAGATACAACATTACTGTAATGGCCCCTCGAAAATATACCCGCAACCCCACATAATTGGTGACTTCCCAACACTCTCCCGATGTCTGGACGTACAGGTCATAGTGTAAAATAGTCCCGATTGATGGGCCGAAAAGTCGACACGCGATAAATCATGTCTGGAAGTGCGCCAGTCCGTGACAATCACCACGAGACTATCACCCTGTGTTCTTATACAAATCGGAACCTAATGGTTACTGATCACGCTTTGTACGTCCAGTGGTAGTAACAGAGTGGAATTACGCGCGCGGCGCCTGGTTGACCTAGGGGCCATGGTCACACGAACCAGGGTTTGAACCCACACCCAAGTCTCTCAAAACCTGTGGGATTTTTAGGAGGGTTTAAACTCCCTTCAGAGTTCGAGCCCCGCGCCAGTCACACAGGAAAGGTTGAACCCCTAAGTGGGCCTGGGGAATTTTTCTGTCCCTGAAATTCCCCAGGCCCACTTAGGGTCAACCTTTCCTGGTGCCCTAGCGCGGGGTTGATAGTCTCGTGGTGAATTCACGTGAATTGAGTTTATTGGTACTTTCCCATCAACGACTATTTTACACTATACCTGGGAAACGAGTCCAACCTCGGGTAGTACATTATTGTAATAAAGCTGCATTATATAAAACCATTAACTGTCATGTTATTTTTATACCTCGGTTGATTCCATTGTGTAGCCTACTGTTCGTGAAGTCCTAATATACCCAACTCTTGGCAGAACTCACCCTATAACCAAGTTAATCCATGTACATACAATCAATGGGCATAACATTGGCGGCAGCTGGTGTTTTTCTTTCTTTAATTCGGATAGAGGATTTTCATTGCAGTGCATTTTCGGGGGGGGGGGGGGGGAAGCAATAGATGAAACCATAACATCAAGATGGCACCCGCTTCTCACATTCCCATTCCGGAAATATACGATGGGGAAAGCCTACGGATATAGAAAAACATACATGAAGACATTGTAAAGCACCCGTGCTAGATTTGGCATATACTACGGATCAAGAAACAAAATCGCCGGGTAAACACTTACGCACTTGGTAAAAGGCCGTTTCCCTAGTCGCATACCAGCGTAACCCCTACCCTGCACGTGGGACGAATTCAGGCCCATAGTGATTTGAAGAGCTATCAAACCTTCAATTGGGCATCCTTCGTTCCGCGGCCAGCACCCCTTATTCAGGACACCAAGTACGAAGGTGATCTGGATGCAACGTAGAACAGCCATTTCAGCCAACACATAAAAATCTCATTTCCCACCCTAACTAGAGTGCAACAAGAACAGCAAAATTTTAGTGAACTTGAGTTCTCAGTGGTTTGCCCTCAGCATTTAAAGTATTTATTTGTGGCTGTTGGCATGACCCCGTCGGGTTCCAAAAGGACCTAATCCAGTCATCCGACGAATCTGAGCAGTGCCAACACGAAACCAACAAAACTTGCTCGCCATCCAATAGGTATACTACCACGCATGCCGCAAAACTCCAACGTCCAAGCCCGCCTAATTCCTCCGGGAGGCCTCAACCTAGCAGACCAACGATTCCAATCCAACCCAACTCCCTGCCGACGGATCTACAACCGGAACAAAACCTATAACCTAAATCAAGAGTAAGAACCCCACCCTGGTCATATATAAAACCCCTATGATTGTTGTCCCAGTCCTGGTAGTTCAAAGTGTGGCCCTTCATGAACTCCCGCGACGTCCGCAAAACCTCGATCACATACCTAAACCTTTCGCATTTCAGTAAACGAGTTTTGTTTTGAGGAAGAGGATGACGGGGAGTTGGAGCAGGAAGACTGTTTTGCTACACCTCATGAACCCTGACGCTTCAGAGAGAATCCTGGAAGATGTCAGAAATAACCCCCAGGATTTTTAGAATATCCCCCGCCCAAATTGCCTTGGCGGGGGATGCCTCATGACCGGCGAACCTGCCCCCCATTTTTATCACCTCGCCAAGATTAACCCTTACATTGCGGCGAGCGGCAACCTTATGAACTCAGTTGTGAAATACATTTGGACTAAGTGGACGGTTGCCTACTCCACAACTTATGTCGTGGGTCCCCCTTTTGTCGGCACGTAATGTTGTACGAGAGACGAGAGCTGCTAGCGGTCGTAAGGGAGCGGTTAGTAAGGCTATGACCCGCCGCACCCCATACTACCACCGTGCGGTGGGCCAACTTAAGTGAAAACCACCCTTCCATCCCCCCTCACACTCGCCTACACAGGGAAAGTAATGTAGGGAAAGTACCTTAATTTACCATGGTTTCTATGCACACCGTGTCTGCGCGATCAGTTTGACAAGGGAAAAACCATTGGTCCGTTTACAAGGATTGGGTTGGGGTGTCATTGGAAAGCTTCTGTTTATGCCCTTTCAGGTATAGATACTTGTTTTTACACCTCTGGGTCTTAGTTTAGGTCATGACAATGATCACGTAAACAACCCGATTTAGGGTAAAAAACACCCCGCTGGCGATACATATAAATATCCGTCCTAGGGGCCGCTCGTAAGGTGGTTTAAAGGACATTCCTGTCCGATTATGGTGATTCGCGACATTGTGCTTAGCCTCTAGATCATTGCTTGTTTGCCATTCTGTTTCGTTTCCCATTTCCAAACATTCCAAACCGGCAATTGTGGGGCAACTGGTTCACCGCACACACAATCCAAACTAATTCAGTGCCGGAGACACTCCCCTTACAAATCCGGGGTGAAACACCAATCCGTCTTCCTCTCACGTAACTTTAACCTCCTCTGGGGGCCTGGTCGCCCTTCCATGGACATAGTGGCTACCATTCATTCATAGTTTTTCCCATCCAATTGTCAACATTACGACGGATATTCTAGGAGACTTGTACACTCCTTGCAGAAACTCCAGGCCCAACGTTGATGTTGCAGCTAAAACGTACTGATCTCTTTTAAAAAAAAAAACAAACTTTCCAAATAAATTAAAAAAAAAACAAAAAAAAACACAGGTTTTTTGAGATAACCTTTGGGCGGGCTGGGTACTTTAAACAAATCCGGGGAAATACGGTAAATCTATCCTCCTCCATGGTTTTCCTCGGTATCCTCTGAGGTCATGTTTAGGGGCTATTTCTCCCGCTGTGTGCTTTCTTCCCTCTCTTCCTCCTTGTCCCAACACTCCTCCTTCATTTACAGAAATGCGAGGAGTAAAGGGGCGAGTTTTGGCAGAGTCACGAATTTGATGGAAATCACACAGAGCCTTACAGGCAGGGAAATCATAGGTGGTTTTGATAATGATTAAGGTAGGGTTTTTATCTTTGGTAGGTGTTGTAGTTTCCTGTTCCGGGTTTGAAAGATCTCCTGCTCATGGCTGGGTAGGTTGGAGACCGGGGTTCTACTGTGGGGTTGGGGCTTGCCAGAAGGGTAGGTGGTGTCTGTTGTTTGAAAGGATGATGTTGGCTCAGAGCATTCTTGGAGTTTTTGTTGGTTCGGAGTTGCTGTCGGGTTCTTGGGAAACTTCTTCTGATTTGCAGGCGATTTGGGTGGGTTGCTTCTGTGCGCACGGCCAAAATTCCATCGGATCGCGATGAGATCTTTTTTGTATCCGACGAAATCGTGCACACGGAAATGGTCCTTTTTACTGCTGAAGGGCAATATCCGACTACAATGGTTGACCAGAATTTGCCTGTTTCTTGTTGGATTTCTGGTCAACGTGGGGAAATGAAATTTTGTATGTGTTGGGGAAACAATCTTATTTTCACTGTGGCATCTAAATCGCCTTCCGAATTTAGTGTCTCGGATACGGGTGTGTGGCCACGAAAACGCCCAAACGAAGAGCCTTAATGGGTCTTCTATCACTATTTGGGCTGAGAATTCGTCCCAGGTGAGAGCAGGGTGCACGTGATAGGCAACTGTTGTGTCAGGGAAACGTCAAGCTTTTCCCAGGTGCGTTAATGTGTGACCGGCTATTTTTTTTCTGGCGTGCCGTTGGTAATAAACCTAGGGTCAAGTACGGGTTTCACTATGTCCATGAAATTGTTTTCGATCTCATAAGGTTTTCTCCATCATAATGTGGGATGGGAATGTTAGAACGCGATGCGCCATGATTGTTTCTCGTGTTCTGGCTGGTTCCATCTGTGTCTTGCAATGTAATGCACCCCTTTGTATCCGAATCAACGAACCACCGCATGCCGACCTATTGGTATGCCCTGTTTTTGCCTACAGGATTAACTTGGGGGTAATGTGGGTTCTTATCTGACTCGGGGTAGAAAACCCGGTCTACATGGCATTACAAGCACAATACAAGGTATGTAAGGAATATAGAACACAAAGTACCCACACGGTAACCTCACGACACAGTAGGTGAGGTACGACTCACCTTTTTTATTTAAGTAGATTGACAATAAAGAGCATAGACAAATAGAAATGCTCTCGTACAAAACAAATAATCCAGAAGGGATCACTGCTAGCATTAGCGGATCTGGAATGGAGCCGAGTCTCCTCCCACTTATCCAACGTTCAGGTATCAACTCTTCTGATCACGGGTTTTAGGTTATGCAAGTTGTTATTGTATCCCACGTGGAAAGACCTCAATATATTGTATGTATTCAAATTTCCGACTGATTTGATCTCTTTTACTGGCTGGTCGCGTGCGCCAAGTCGAAAGCTCACACGTTAGGAATTAGACACGCGTATAATTGTAAGACCTGCGCCCCGCCCCGGAATCTGTCTAGTCACCTCAGGTGGGGGTGCCCGGGGGGCTCACTGATCTGACCAGGTTTATATTCTTATGGCAGAAATACACGTAGAACACCATCAGTGGGCGAACATGTGTAGATATCAACTAGGGTTTTAAATATCTGAATAAGGTAATTAACGAAGAGTCAATGTTCGACCTGTTAATTAATGACGACACTGATACGCTTCAGTACGTTCCCAAATGGAATGTGTTGGGATGAGTTTACACTGGGCACAGGTTATAGCCACTTGCATAGAAAGTTAATAGAGTGATGTCACACTGGGTAACTAGACCACTTAGTACTAGTAACATGAATCTTGAAATAGTAGTTTGTAGGTCCTGGGTCCTGGTTCTCTTGCTTCCGTGGTGATGTTGGGGGCTACCGACTGGTTCCTCCTCCTCGGCCGTCCAGGTGGTTCCAAAATGTAGGAAGTTCTCAGGAGTCGGAATCGTCTTTGAACGATCGTATGCTGACGGCTACACACTTATATACCCGACGAATTTGTGTGAAAGGTTAGTAAGGTGTCCAACGTTAAGGACGTTGGTACATGGACCGCTTTTGCCTTCCTATATAACTTTCTGCCATGGGAGTCCTGCCGGCTCGGGAATCTCTCAACTCAGGAAAAACACAAGGGCGAAGGAAGCTAGAGGTGTGTTTTAACGTTTGCAGGGCCAGTGACGCACGTGGTTGGTGTCTAACGTTGTCAACTGATTTGACTGGGGGCGCGGAGCTAGTTTTATAGGCTCGGTTCCTGGACCCTGTAGACACTAGGGATACCTCCGAGTCTTATGGACTTATTTGAGCTCTCAATAGATATTGGGACTGGGTAAGATGGTGATTACTGTTGTGGCACATGGCTATATGGGACGCCTTCAATTTGTGATATTAACTGAGCCTTAGGTAAAAGGTACTATTTTGGCTATACTGGAAGTAATTATGGAAGGGAGACTTGGATCTACTTTGGCGGGGAGGACTGGGACAGCTGTGATAGTTGTGGCTTCTCTCTTATATTGCTCAGTCCTTCGTTCTATTGCATATCGCTTGAGGTGCTAATTTGACTATCCGAGTATGCAAAACAGGTGGATGGGTTATTGTGGGTACAGAGAAGTGAGTAAGGGGGTTAGACATGCATGGTTAGTTCATTGATAGGAAGAATTCCTAGGCTACCTGGTAATGACCCGGAAGTCAAAACAGGGGTCAGGTATACCTCCGCGGGGGTGGGGGTCTCCCTCCTCGGGTGGGTAAAAAGGGGTAGCCGGGCGCTCTCCCTCTGGGATGGTCGTCCGGCGGCTGTGGCTAGGGGCTTGCCATATCGTCAGTGTTTGTAATAACCCTCTGTTTATGAGACAGATGTGGGTGTTCTTAATATCAAAACCGAAGGTGCCTTGGCTAGCTGGGTGTACTCGGTTGGCTGTTAATTGCATGGCTTGCTGGATGTGGTGGAGACTGGTTGCTAACTCTGCCACATTTATCTGGAAGTATGGCAATAGAAATTAGTTACTGGCGAGGCGGCGAGCCTCCCACCGACGACCATGGGGTGCAGGGTTGTGAATGGGTTGTAAGAGAATAGATGGCATGCAAGGGGTTAGTAAAGTTCTAATGTTCTGGCCTACAAAGTGAAGGTAGGCTGGATACGAGTATATATATAAAAGGTTGGAGAGCGTTAGCAACGGAAAAATCAAGGATCTTCAAGAGGTATGAGAGAGAGGCTAGGTCGGACAAGAGTCGAGAAGCGCGGCATCTTAATGAGATGGGGGGAAGCTCAGGGGCTACAGGGAAATTTGACCCTGAGGCCTCTGGGGGTGGGGGTGGCGTTAGGCTACAATTTATATTGGAGTTTGAAAGGACAGTGAAAGTACCTTAGTCAAATGCTACCGGGGATGCAAATATGGGGTGGTAGATAGTCTGGAAAAGATAGAATTATGTGGAACTGTGGGGCTGGGGGGGAGAAGGAGGTGAACGTAGGTGTGTGCTTGACTGTAATGTAATGTTAGGAAAACATGGTGTATTATTTCTCGTACATACGAGGGGTTATGGACCTATTATTTGACACGCTTTTTTGTACGTCTAGGTGTCCCTGGGAACTGCGTTTTCTATGAAATATAGACCCAAGGAAAGCGGCAGTTCGTAGGGGTACTGCGTTATTGTTTCGAGGTACTATGATAGATACTGGTAAAAAGGTTATCTATACAATCTCTGTTTGGGGTAAGGATTACGTTACAGCATGGTGGCTAACATCTGTAGTCATGGCTGTCTAAGTCTTATGGGGCAATGGTTCTATATCTTGGTGTACCCGTGGGTATCTTTAATTTCTTATGAGTTTGGACATGTGGTTTCTTTTTTTACATCTACTTCTCGGATGTAAGAACATACATAGATATAGGGCTGTCGGATTGTTGCGGTTGGCTCAACTCAGGGACAGGGCATGGATGTTTTTAATATGAATGTGTATTCTTGTTCATCATCGTGTAGGTAGAATCGGGCGGGTAAGAGGTGTAGGACACAAAGTAATATGGCGTAGTGTGGACTATGAATACGAAGGAGGTAAGTGGAAGACATATGACAATTGTGGAAAAGTAAATGGAAAAAGGTGAACACAATGGCGGATAAAGATACTTAACCTAAGGATTGAATACATAGATTTTAAGGGCGATGAGTCTTCAGAAACTTAGTCTGGCAAGACAAGATATGTTAGGGAATGTTAACATTAATACTTAAACTAAGGATTAAATACATAGATTTTATGGGGGCGATGGGTCTTTAGAAACTTAGTCTGGCAAGACAAGGTATGTTAGGGTATGTTAATATGAATATCTTAAACCTAGGGACAGCATGGGTGTATTAACTTCTAAGGTATATAACATCAACTTCTCCGATGTAAGAACATACATAGATATAATTATGGCTGTCTGATGTGTTGGCATTGGCTCAACGTAGGGACAGGGCATGGTGTTTTTAATATGAATGTATATTCCTGTTCACCATCTTTGTAGTTAGAAGTGTAGGACACGAGGGGGTAGTGTACATGAGGTGTGGAAAATGGTCAATTTAGAAGGGGTATGTAGGTGCGGCCTGGAGCGGCTTAGCCCTGCGGGCTTGGGCCTGTCTGAATTGGCTGGCTCGGTCAGCTGGTCCTTTCGTTCTGTGGACCTTTCTTCGGGTGTTTTCTGTGTGGTGTTCGCTCGTGGCTTCTGTGGTGGTCTTCTTGTTCTGGGGCATTTAGCTATACATAAATACCTTTGTTTCTTCAAGTACGTCATGCCTGCCCAGCCAAGAACACTCCGGTTGCAGTTGCGGCATCTCTCTTGTTTCCTTACTTGGCCTTCATCATCCATTCATAATGCCCGGATTTACAGGACACTTTGGACGCAAAGTCTTCCATATCTTTGGCTATAAAATCAGTTATCTCCTTATTGGCCCCAAGAAACTCAGTATGCGAATGAAGCCACAAAACTATAGCAAGCAAATAAGAACCAGGCTGCAACAAATGAACTCCACGGATTGGCCAAGCCAAGTTCGAATTGTGCAATGGGGAATTAACACCTGTCCTCATGAGGGCATAACCCCTCACGAAAGGATATTTGGAGAACCACCACTACTGCTCCCCTTATGACACCTGTCAGTCCCATCCGAGTCCTCACCTGACCTCTACCAGGCACTCGTCCATCTACGCAACCGATTACGACAGCTCCAGTACCTACAAGACCTGAACCGACGAAACTCCCAATCAGCCCACACCACGTCGGGACCTTGTGATGTGGCTTACTTCCCGTGCCGTCAAACTAAATCGCGGTTCAATGGTCCCTTTGAAATTCTGACCGTTCCAAATTGATACCAAGTCACGGTTAACTACCATGGGGAATCACGCACATATCGAAACCGCTATGTATGCTGATCCAGCCTCTCAATAATACATCACTATGTTGGCTGACCTAATGATAGTGTTGCATGCCCCATACTAATCTCGATCCTTTACCAACCCAAAGACACGCTACCAACTACCCTACCCCAACCTTACCATTGCCCCCTCTCCCGATCCCTAAACATGCCCCTTCCTAATCACCCTATTCCAAATACCGCCTTTCCTAACTATCCTACATCCCTTCCTCCAACCACTCGAGCTCTCTCAGCTCCGTCTGTTCGCCCCTCTTCCTTCCACCTATCCATTCCTTCCCTTCCTATTTATCTAAACCAGCTAATTCCAACAAACCTATCCTAGCTATCCCTCATCCATCCCCACCTCCTTTTCTTCCGCCAAGAATCCCTACCTTTACCCATCTCCCCCCAACCCAAATCTCAACCCCTCCATATCCTTTCCTAAACCCTCACCCCTAACCTCTAACCTTCTTCACCCAACATCCTTCCATTCCTTCCTCCTACTTCCTAAAAACCTAACCAACGCCCCTTTCCACTCCAAACCCAGAAACCCCGCTTCCTCACATCCCTACCATTAACCCCTTCACCACCTTTTCTCAACAGTGTATTCCCGGTATGGCGTCTCATCACCAAGCCTAGGAAATGGAACCAGCACTGACAAAAAGAGACAAACCCCAACTCCACTCCACCCCACCAGTGCAGCCAGACACCATGCCACAAACCTCACTGCCTCTACACGGCACCTGACCAAGCAGCTGCAGCAGCGAGATTGTTTGGACTGCTCCAAACAACTCCCCAAACATTGCATTAACTTCCCCCCTCCCCCCTCTTTGCCTATCAATAATACCCCCTAAAGCAAATATTTTAAGGACCTCCCCCTTCCTTCCAACCATCAAGGGACCCTAACCCTCAAACTTCCATCATTCCCTACCCCGACTCAGCTCCAGCCACATCCCTCCTATGAAATAGCTAAGCTCTCCCGCCACGTTCACAATGAGGACAGAAACATAACTCCCCTAGACAACTCTTTAATATACTCTCTCATTCCAATGTTCCCCTTCCCTATGGCGTTAGAGGACGCAAATGCCCCTAACAACATCACGGCCAGATTGTGGTGCTACTTCCTCCACCATCTCCACCCTACATGAGTCTTACAAGAAATATATGCTCCAGCCCCGAGTTCGAGACTTTTTTTGGGAAGGCGATGGTGAAATGACGGAGGGATAAAATTATTCGCGACGTACCTACCACCATCTACCACCCATGACAGCATACCAGATCAAACACCGATTGCTAGCATAATAACTTGCAGTGGCAACCAGAGGAACCGCGTAGCAACACATCAACAAGAGAATACCAAAGAGAGAAAACGCGGCTCAAAGGGGAAACTACGAAAGCCGCCCAGAACAAGTGGCTGCACGTACCCAGCAACACTATGCAAGTTCATCACCCACTGCAATGTGCTAGAGTATCAAACCATAGTGAAGAGTATGCTAAGATGCAAGTGAATATTTAGACCAGTGCTAACCCATCACAATAGTGCAAATATGAAGAAATTACAAGCAAGAAATAACAGAACAGCATCACATGTCACATACAAATATCCCTCAGACCCACAAGCCAAATACCAAAGTTAAATCAATGCATGCATCATCCTCACATAAGTCCCAAGTGCAACAAACCGTACTGCGAGGGGCTCCCTGAAAACACAAAGCCAGAGTGTCACCCATGCCCTCTTGCCCCGAAACCGGCAACGAAAACAGGACAAAACGGAGTCACTATGCTTGAACATGTAGAATCAGCAATCAGCCTACTGGCTTAACACCTATTTTTATTCTGAACTTGAAGCTCCAGGATAGAAGGAAGAAAGGAAGGCACAATCTTGACAAAGAATTCAGTTCTTTTTGTTGGTGATTCATACCAAAGGGGGCCAGAAAATAGTTCAATCGGGGTCTTCTCCAGCGTGAATAGTGATCAAGTGTGTTATGCCAAGACGAGAGAGGAAACAGAACATAAACTGAAGTTGTTTGGCCCGAACCTACTGGGAAGTGTGAAATCCCAGGTCCCTGTAGCCAAGAACCAGATAACCGTGCCTCTACCAGTGTGCTCCAAACTCAATCTCCCAGTTCTACTCTCTAACACAATCTTTAAGTTCTTTTTCTTGTTTGTAATGGTAACGATGATATAGTGAGGATTAGACTGAGGTATGTCAAGTCACAATGTAACGTAAACTAAGAAGATTTTTCCATTCTTCCCATACTTATTTATTATCCGTTGCCTTGCTCTGTTTTGGGAGAACAATACACATTTCTATCGTGCGGAAATTTTATATACTACTCGAATTCAGACTCGTATTCTTCGACATGGAATATATATATAGTTTAATCCGGTTATAAGACCTACACCTACATGTAAAACTGAACTTATTCAGACCTGGAGTTTTATGCGCTACTTATCATCCAGGTACATATCCAATAGTGAAAGTTCAGTCACAGAGTAATTGCTTCTCAGCCATATAGTTGACTAATATTAAATCATACGCTTATGAAGTTATCTTCATATTTATTACTCTTTGAGTTGTTACAGTTTAATTACTTATTAAGTTACTTTAACTTTATTGTTTGTTTTGATCAATATTGTTATTGTCCATACTTATCAGTGCTACGCTAAATCGCAGTACTATTATTACTACATTCCAGACATATTTGAGAGCTTTGTATTTTATTCAGGACTTTATTCTTGTGATTTGAGATTTATCCTCTCTGTGTGTTATTATTTATGGTTCATTTTAACATTATTATTCTTTCGTATATGAATGTTATGTTTACTTTTCCAGACATATTGAGAGTACCCTAGCTATTACGTAGCCCCAGCGAGGCCTGCATGTATGTAACGCACAGCCTCAGAGACCGCCTGGCGCGTCCCCTAATTGCGCCGACCGTAACCTCAGGTGTAGCCACTCAAGGGGGCTCAGATTTGTATGGGTGGTACGTACGCAACCGTGCCGATGGTTGAAAACTCCAAAGTCCACGTGCGTGCGCGCGAGGGCAATAACCTGTTTTTTTGGATAATTGCCTTCAATTTTTTACTCTGTAAAATACGTTCGGGGCTCTGTAGGACCATTCTTTAAGCTTTTTGAGCGGTTTTCGTGGTTTTTTCCTTCATTCCTAACCCATTCGCTATTGTTTCTGGAATAAAACCATTTTTTGAAAACCGGCCGGGTTCTGGTGCGCAAACATTACAAAACTAGCCGGGGCTCCACGGGTTAAGGAATAAAACCTGTATATCCTTTACTTGTGTGTTTTTGTGTCCATTTCTTATTACTAGAGTGTTGATTAACCCGGGAACTGCTGGGAGACTCTTAAGAGTTCCACCGGCAGACTGCGGGAATACTCTTAAGAGTAAGGGAAAAAAAAATCCATTTAAAACACCCAAACAATTTTTTTTTTTTTTTTTTTTTTTTTGCCCCAGGGCCATGCCAAATATCACTCTTCCACCTCTCCTCCTTCCTCACTTTCCTCCCCTCCTTCAGTTATCACCTATTTTCCCTGTTATTCCCTTATTCTGTGGTTAATTTTCGTGCTAACATTAGCGAGTTGGTAGCAGGGCGTTGTCTCACTGTTACAGCGTGGGAAGCGGAGAGAGACTTATTGCATGTCTCTCCAAGGGGAGGGGTGGAGGGCAGGGAGGTTGCCTCACCATTATGTAATCCCGGACTGTATCGCCAATTTTGACCATCCAAACACTGTTCCCTTGTTTTTATTGTTGTAACAGGTAAATCCTTTATAATCACCCTATAATAAGCATATGGATAAGTATTACTATTGGTAAAAAACGATGTTAGTGATGGGAACAGCAAAATACGTCAGCACAGGAGTGTGGTGACTCATACCCCCCATGAACTTCTGTAGGTTAATAGAGCCAAGGCGATCCCTAGTGAGAGGTACCTAAGTGGATGGTTAACGCTGATTCCTAAGGTGGAAATGATCACGTTTTCTTAAAATGTGGCATAACAGATCATATTACCACTCTTGCTAAAACAGCTTCCAAGAAGCTGGGTGTGCTCAACCACCTCCAGGGGATCTTTAACCCTGTGCAGCTGCCAGCTTCTTGCTCTGTACAGGGGCACAGTGCGCCCATGTAGGTCCCTATGGAGTATTTTTCACACATGTGGAGAAGATCCTCTCACATATCAGCACTTCTAGAAAAAGTAGTGATATAACAGAAAAACACCTTGACCAACATCCACTGCCACCACACAACGACCGAGTGGCGAAAGGACGAGTCAGGGATATACTGAAGACACCCATCTATTCTGGCATCAGAGAGAATGTACCGCCATCACAGAAAATGACTCAAGGGCAGACAATTACATACCCCCTCAAGCTACAATACGTGTGACCACTTTCCCCGCCGTTTACACATCTGCAACATCCCAAACCTACAAACTTGCAACCACCATCCGGTTCATCTACCTCCAGCCTACAAACCACACAAGCAGCTCCAAAACAAACCCGAAGGAAACATATAAAGGACAAAAACTCTGAGCAAGTGAGCCCCCCCCCCCCCCCCCAACCCCAGCACCAAACACTTCAAACAACAATTGCCAGTCTTGCAGACCATACACACCTCCCTTCACCAAGCCCATGCAAACCATGCAAGGCCAAGACAGCAGAGAAAAGCAACTCCCCCAACATCTAAGGCCAGCAAGCCTTTTTCTTTCTCTGCCCACTGGCACACCTCCAAGCCAATAGGGAACAACCACCAATCATCTCCAGATATCACCTTTTGTTCCCCAGAACTCGACAACAATAAGAGGTGGTTAATACTTAGCTCCGACCACCTCCCGATCATTATCACCACCAAAACAGACTAAGCCACAGACACACTTACACCAATTATAAAAGAGACCAACCAACTGGGAAGCTTTCACAAATGAGACAAAACAATACTTTGAAACCCTAAACAGCGCACCCTTCACTAACATCAACAATGCTGTTCACACATTCAACACAACTATCCAAAACGCTGACAAGAAACACATTCCAAGAGGTTACAGAAAAAACACAACCCCAACTTCTCACCAGAAATTCAAAACCTCATCAGACAACGTGACACACTGAAACACTCCCCAGCGCCCCACACACAAGACATCACACAACAAATACAAGCACTCAACACCCAGATTAACAACAAAATACAAGAACAACAAACACTAAATTGGAATAACTTTCTACAAACACTTGATCACAAAACAAACCCCAAAAAACTCTACAAAATACTAAACAGCATTACACTTTCCAACAGCAACACAACACAATCACATGCTGCAATCACATCAACATACTTTACTCCTTCATGTAAACAACAAGCAAACACTCTCATTAATCACTTCTCTCATGTCAGCCACTTAAAACCCCATAAAGACTACTGACGTGTCATCCGACGTAAGAGACAATTCCCCACAGACCCTGACTATGCACCCTTCACCAACTATAGCAGGCAAAGCACATCATCAACAATCTCAAGCACTCACCCGCCTGTGGCATAGACAACATAAGCAACATACACCTCAGACACCTGGGATCACAAGACATACAGGCACTCACTAACATATCAAACTACAGTTATTCACACAACACAATACCAGACATCTGGAAGCATGGTATCATCATCACATTCCCCAAACCCAACAAAGATCCCACGCTACGCTCCTCACACCGCCCTATCACACTCCTCTGCACCCCCTCCAAAGTCATAGAATGCCTTGTACTACAACTGATTAAACACGCCTTACCCCTAGCTCCAACACAACATGGCTTCAGGCCACTGCACTCCACAAACACTCTTTTTACAGACCTTACACAAAGAGCTTTTGACGGCATCAACTCAGCCAGACCACCACACACACAGATCACTACTTGCCACACTTGACATTAGTAAAGCCTTCGATGCCATCCCCCGACACATCCTAACAAACAAAATCTACGACACAAACATGCACAACAACACAAAAAGGTGGCTGGCCAACTTCCTAGCGGGCAGATGCGCGCACATATCTTTTGCCGGTCAGTTATCTAGCATCAGAAATATCCCAAACGGAGTTCCACAAGGATCCGTCCTGTCGCCCGCACTCTTCAATCTGTACATGCATGATATAAATACACCCAATACACCCCAAATAAACATAGCCTCCTACGCAGACGACATAGCACACACCAAGACCCAGACACAGCAGCAAGTCTCCTTCAACCCTATCTCAACACATTACATGACTGGTGCACTACAAACAGACTCAATTTAGCCCCAGCCAAATCCACTGCAACCCTCCTTACAAGCTGGACAGATCACACATACTCCCCGCAGCTCACCATAAACAACACACCCCTAACACACACACACTCACCCAAAATCCTAGGAGTAACATATGATACTCAAATGACATTCAAACAGCACACCACAAACATGAAAAAGAAACTGACACCCAGACTTAACGCCCTTAAGTCACTGGCCCACACAAAATTTGGACACAACAAAGAAACCACCACCACAGTTTACAAACAATACATAAGATCAGTAATGGAATATGCAAGCCCGGCCAGGGCTTCTAACCTAGCTGAAACACATCATAAGACCTTACAGCCTATTCAAAATAAAGCCCTAAAGATCATCACGGGCTGCACAGCACCGGTACCGGTTCCAACAAGTGAGGACTCTATAACCACGGTAACCCACCCTCCCTACAACTCTTAATCATGGATATAAAGTCTACTTCATCTCACAACAAATTGCATATTGCTACCTATAACTGTAGGGTGCTCCCTAAAACCAACGTAGGACTTCTCCTCCACCCTGATGTAGTAGACGTGCTTAATATCAGTGATATTGTGTGCCTGCAGGAGACTTGGTATTTTAAACAGGATTTAGGTAACCTCAGTACTCTCTGTGATAATTTCATGGGTTTGGGGCCTCGACAACCGATGCTATGGATGGTTTAGTAGCAGGTCACCCACCGGGAGGAGTAGCTGTTTTGTGGAGGGACTCTTTAGGCAGCCGGGTTAAACCACTTGTAACAAATTTATCATGGTGTACAGGTATAGAAATAGACGATAACCAACGGAAAGTAGTTATTCTTAGTGTGTACTTGCCCTACCAATGTAATGAAAATGAAGAACGATACCTGGAATGCCTTGGAGAGCTAAGTGCTCTTTTACAAGAACTAAATACCACCTGCTACTCTGTAATAGGGGACTGGAATGCTAATCTGAAGGACATGAGTAACTCTCTGTTTGCTAGTCATATGACTAACTTCTGTGGTGAGCATGATCTAATTATCTCTTCTCAGCTCATGCTCCCTCATAGTAGTTACACATGTGTCAGTGCAGCATGGGGCTCAACGTCTTGGCTAGATCATACCGTAGCTAGTGCCGATTTCCATGATATGATAACAAATATGGAAATTCAGTATACCTATACAGATGAAGATCATATCCCATTGACCTTAACAGCTAGTTTGGAAAGAGCGCCAGAATTAAACCGAGTCAAACAATAGTGTAAATCCAAAACTGCCATGGGCGGGCTTGACGAGGAGGAGTGTGAGCAATTTTGCACTTTAACACACACTCTCCTTTCTGAGCTTGTTCCTGGCAGGGAGGATGCCATTACCTGTGAAGACCCCAATTGTGTTAATGCTAGTCATCGAGAAGAGGTCAGTCAGCTGTATAATAATATTATATCTTGTCTTACTAAGGCTAGTGACATAGTATTTCACAAGCATAACAAAAATTACTCTTTTTAACAAACCTGGGTGGAATGACCATGTTTCAGAACTATACCAGGCATCCCGAGATGCTCGTAGTGTATGGCTGATCATAACAAGCCGAGGCAGGGACCTATCTTTGACATGTTCACCAGACTAAAGGCTCGATGCAAGTATGCAATCAGATATATAAAAAATAATGAAAACTTGTTAAGAAGAGAAGCATTGGCCAAAAACTTTGCTAGCAAAGACACAATTGCCTGGAAGGATATTAAAAAAATGCATAATAGCTGCACACCTCTACCTGTTAGTGTAGATGGGATCTCTGGTACAAATAACATAGCCAATCTTTGGAAAACACATTACCAAACTTTGTTTAACTCTGTTGGGCACCAAGGAAATACCATTGCTGCTACTACAGAGTGTAAGAAAGAAGAAAAGTATGACGCAATTAAAATTTACAGGTGAAGAAATCAAGGCTGCAATAAGAACAAATCCTGTGGTTTTGATGGTATATATGCTGAATATATGAAGTATTCCTCCACTCTCCTCTTGGAGAAACTCAGAAGGTGCTTTACCAGCTATCTAATCCATTGGTTCCTACCAGAATCTATGATGTCCGTTACCTTGATACCAGTAATTAACCCGGGAGCTGCGGGGAGACTCTTAACCCGGGAGCTGCGGGGAGACTCTTAAGAGTTCCCCCGGCGCACTGCGGGGAGACTCTTAAGAGTCAGAGAAAAAAAAAATCAACTTTTGACATCGAAAAAAAAAAAAAAAAAAAAAAAAAAAAAAAATTTATTTATTTATTTTTTTTTGGCCCCTGGGCCATGCAAAATCTCAGTCCTCTACCTCCCCTCCTTCCCCACTTTCCTCCTCTCCTTCAGTTATCACCTATTGTTATGCCCTGTTTTTCTACAGGTTTAACTTGGGTAATGTGAGTTCTAAATTGACTGGGTATATAAGGCTGCATGCACAATACAAGATATGAGGAATAGAGAACACAAAGAAACACATGGTAGCAAGTTACATGATCACGTTTATTGATATACCACTGCAGAATACTTGTGTAAGACAATATAATAGAATTGAACAACACTAGCATAAGTGGATCTGGATGGAGCCTAGTCTCCCACTTCCAACGTTCAGGTATTAATCTTCTGATCACTGGCTTTGATTTCACAGGTTTATATACCGAAGACCATCAATGTTACTTATAGATTCATATTCACTGTTAGATTTATTACTGGTAGCTCTGGTGCACAAGTAGTAGTTCACAGACTAGATTAGACACACGTATTTTTAGAGCACGGAATTCTAGTTACCTCAGGGGGTACTGATCTAAGTTTTATATCCTTGTCTCAGAAATACATAGAACGCAAATCAGTGGGCGAACGTTAGATATCACTAGAGTTTTAATATCTGAATAAAGTAATTACGAGAGTCAAGGTCGCCTGTTAATTAAAGAGCACTGATCGCTTAGTACGTCCCAAATGGAATGGTTAAGTATGAATTACACTGGGCAAGGTCTTAGCCACTTCGTAGAAATATTAATTAGTGAATCTAAAACAGCACAGTAATATGTAGTACTGCTAAAGGGAATCTTGGGTAGTATCTGATGGGTCTGGTCCTGGTTATCTTGCGTCCATGATGTTGGGGGCTAACGACTGGTTCCGCGGCCGTCCAGGGGGGCCATATGTGTGAAGTTCTTCAATACGTGGGCAGGTCCTTCTATCCAAATCTGCCACGGAGTCTGCCGGTTCTGGGATCTCACTCCGGAACAACACAAGGGCAGAGCTAGAAATTAACTGCAGGGTAGTGACCCCTGGTTGGTGTCTAGCTTTCAACTGATTTGACTGGGGGCGGGAGTTAGATTTATAGGCTCGGTTCTGGACCCTGTAGACAGTAGGGATCTCGAGTCTTATGGACTTAATTGAGCTCTCAATAGATATGGGGACTAGGTAAGATGGTATTTACTGTTGTGGCACAGGGTGATAGGAAGCCTTTATATTTTCATATAACTGAGCCTTAGTAAGAGGTACTATTTTGGCTATACTGGACGTATTTAGGGGAGAGAGACTGGATCTACTTTGCGAGGAGGATAGGGACAGCTGTGATAGGAGCGTCTCTCTAGATTGTTCAATCTTCATTCTATGGTATAGCTGAGGTGCTAATTTAGTGATCAGAGCATGCAAGAAAAGTAAATGGTTTATTGTGAGGTAATAGAGGTTAGTAAAGGTGTTAGTCATTCATGGTTAGTTCATTGATAGGAAGAATTCCTGTGCTACCTGGCAATGACTCGAAAGTCAAAACAGGGGGCAGGTATACCTCCGCGGGGGTGGGGGTCTCCCTCCTCGGGTGGGCAAAAAGGGGGAGCTGGGCGCCCTCTCTCTGATAGTCGTCCGGCGGCTGTGGCTAGGGGCTTGCCATATCACCAGTGTTTGTAATAACCCTCTGTGTATGAGACAGATGTGAGTGTCTTTAATACCAAAACCGAAGGTGCCTTAGCTAGCTGGTTTTACTCGGCTGGTTGTTAATTGTAGGGTTTGCTGGATATGGTGGAGACTGGGTTGCTAACTCTGCCACATTTATCTGGAAGTATGACAATAGAAGTTAGTTACTGGCGGGGCGGCTAGCCTCGCACCGACGACCATTGGGTGCAGGGTTGTGAATGTGTTGTAAGAGAATAGATGGCATGCAAGGGGCTAGTAAAGTTCTAATGTTTGTTCTGGCCTACTAAGTGAAGGTAGGCTGGATAGGAGTATATATATAAAAGGTTGGAGAGCGTTAGTAACGGACAATTCAAGGATCTTCAAGAGGTATGAGAGAGAGGCTAGGTCGGACAAGAGTCGAGAAGCGCGGGTGTCTTAATGAGAGGGGGGGGGGAGAGTTCAAGGGCTACAGGGAAATTTTGCCCCTAAGGTCCCTGGGCGTGGGGGTGGCATTAGGCTACAATTGATATGGAAGTTTGAAAAGGCAGTAGAATACGTTAGCCAAATGCTACCGGGGAATGCAACTATGGGGTGGTATATGAGTCTGGAAAAGATAGAGTTATGTGATCAGTCAGAGGGTTATGGATACTATTAGTTGGCCCTGGGAACTGCTTTTTCTATTAAATATAAAATACCACCCACAGCGGCAGTTCGTAGGGGTACTTAGTTATTGTTTCGGGGTACTTATGACAGATACTGATAACCAGGTTATCTTATACAATCTCTGGTTGGGGTAAGAGGTGTAAGACACGAAATAAATTGGCGTAGTGTGGGCTGTGGATACGAAGGAGGCAAGGGGAAGACGTATGACAATTGTGGAAAGTAAATGGAAAAAGGTGAACACAATGGCGGATAAAAATACTTAACCTAAGGATTGCATACATAGATTTATAGGGCGATGGGTCTTCAGAAGCTTAGTCTGGCAAGACAAGATGTTAGGGAATGTTAATATTAATACTTAGTTACTAGAGGAGCAATGCAAGGGGCGACTGAGCACGGGTTACATATATCTATACTCGTCATGGAATATGATATACGAGGTCTAGGGACAAGCGTGGGTGTTTTAACTTCTAAGATATATAACATCTACTTCTCGGATGCAAGAACATACATAGATATAATTATGGCTGTCTGATGTGTTGGCATTGGCTCAACGTCGGGACAGGCATGGGTGTTTTTAATATGAATGTATATTCCTGTTCATCATCTTTGTAGTTAGGAGTGTAGGACACGAGGGGGTTAGTGTACGTGAGGTGTGGAAAATGGTCAGTTTTAGAAAAGGTAAATGGGTGTGTCCTGGAGCTGTCTAGCCCTGCGGGCTTGGGCCTGTCTGGAATGGCGGGCTCGGTCAGCTGGTCCTTTCGTTCTGTGGACCTTTCCTTTGGTGTTTCTGTGTGGTGTTCGTTCATGGCTTCTGTGGTGGGCTTCTCGTTCTGGGGCATTTTACTTCCCTCTCCTTCATTATAGGCTCGTCCTCGAGCCTCAAGGGTGAAGTAAAAAGAAGCATCGTTAGAAAAGTGTAGGTTAACAAGAAAAGTAGTATGACTAAGGGAAAAAAATAATATATACAGTATATGGAAAACATGTAAATTTAAGAAAGGGCAGATAATTAAGAACACAGGAAATTAAGAAGAGGTAAAGTGTTTAACAATGTATAAAGCAAATTTAAAAGATAGTCAGAAAAGTGTAGATTAACAAGAAAAGTATTATGACCAAGGGAAAAAAAAAAAATACTATATACAGTATATGGAAAACATGTAAATTTAAGAAAGGACAGATAATTAAGAACACAGGAAATTAAGAAGAGGTAAAGTGTTTAACAATGTATAAAGCAATTTTAAAAGATAGTCAGAAAAGTGTAGGTAACAAGAAAAGTAGTATGACTAAGGAAAAAAAAAAATACTATATACAGTATATGGAAAACATGTAAATTTAAGAAAGGACAGATAATTAGAACACAGGAAATTAAGAAGAGGTAAAGTGTTTAACAATGTATAAAGCAAATTTAAAAGATAGTCAGAAAAGTGTAGGTAACAAGAAAAGTAGTATGACTAAGGAAAAAAAAATATATACAGTATATGGAAAACATGTAAATGTATAGAATCATGCCCAATCGCTTAGGAATTGAAAACATTCGAAACAATTTAGTACAATAATATCCTCATCATCATCAGGGGGGGGGGGGGGGTATTTAGGGTCGCCGTTAGTCTGGGTGACGGTCTGGTAATAGTAGTGGTGGTTCACTTTCACTTTGGAAGGGCGGGGTGGATATACCGTTAGTTCTTGTCGTTAGGAATGTGGGTCTGGGGGCGAGCTGGCCCGGGGCCAGTTTTGGAGGGGGGGTCTAAGTGGTTTCGGTCGGGGGTAGTGATAGGGGGGTTTTAAAGATGAAACGGGCAGGTCGAGTCGGGGTTGTTGTTGCGGAAGAGGTTGGTGCTGGGGAGGGGTTGAATTGTGTAGAGAGTTGTGGTCGTGAGTGGGGTTTGGGGAAGGGTGAGTAAGGCTGAAGGTTGAGAGTTTACTATGATCGGGTGGTTTGGAGGTTTGGGGTGTGGGGATTTGATAGGGAGATGGTGGGGGGGACTGGGCAGGCAGGGTTGTGGGTTTGAGAGGGGTTGAATTTAGAGTGATTTTATTTCCGGGAGAGACATGGATGGGATTTCGAGGAGTGGTTGAAGTTGAGAGGTTGATTATGTTGTTTGGGGCGAGAGGGAGAGTATTTTGGGGTTTAGCCAAGGTGGAAAAAGTTTTGTGGTTGGATTGGGATGGGAGTGGTATTTCGTCGAGCGGGATCTTTGGGGGGGGAATTTGGGGCGGGTGGGGTAACGGTGAAGAGGGGGAGGTTGATAGTTTAGCTGGGCTCATGATGGTGGGGGACCGACTGGTGAGCAGGTGTTCGGTACGCATGAGGGGGGGGGAATCACTTTGGTGGGGGTCACGCGTGAGGGGGGGATTAACGGCGCGTGTGGGAGGATCAGAGTGGTGGTGTGTGTCGGTGGCAGTGACGGTTTGCTTAGAGGTTATCTGGGGTTGGTGGGTTTGTCTGTCATGAGGGGGTGAGTCAAGTGTGGGGTTTTGAAGTTTATTAGGGGTGTGAATTGTGGGGGGGTGGAAGGGAGCTACTGACGGAAAACTGTCACAAGGGAGATTTTGTTGGTGGGGGAATAGCTGAGTATTTCTGGGGGAAGGGGGGGAACATAGTTGGGTCCCTAGGTCGTCACGCGTGAGGGGAGGGTTTACGGCGCGTGTGGGAGGGTCAGGGTGGTGAGAGGTGAGCGAGTTAGGAAAGGGGATTTGTTGGGGGGACTGCGGCGGGTTGGTGGGGGAAGAGTTAGGTGTAGAACAGGGGTTATTGGTAGAGGACTGATGTATAGATTTGGGGTTGTTAATAGGACGAATTTTGGGAATTTTCTTGGTGGCAGTCACGGTCTGGTTAGCGGTTATCTGGGGTTGGTGGGTTTGTTTGACATTAACAGGACGAGTTTGGGGAATTTTCTTGGTGGCAGTCTCGGTCTGGTTAGAGGTTCTCTGGGACTGGTGAGTTTGTTTGACATGAGAGGGCGAGTCAATTGTGGGGTTTCGAAGTTTTCTAGGGGTGTGAATTGTGTGGGGGTGGAAGGGAGCTACTGACTGAAAACTGTCACAAGCTACCGACGGAAAACTGTCACAAGGGAAATTTTGTTGGTGGGGGGATAGCTGAACATTTCTGGGGTCATGTGGAAAATATGTTGTGGTAGGCCTACATAGGTAGGCATAGCTAGAATACGGCTCTTGTTGGGGGGGCTGCTGAGGGTTGGTGGGGGGAGAGGTCGGTAAACTGTCACAAGGGAAATTTTGTTGGTGGGGGGATAGCTGAACATTTCTGGGGTCATGTGGAAAATATGTTGTGGTAGGCCTACATAGGTAGGCATAGCTAGAATACGGCTCTTGTTGGGGGGGCTGCTGAGGGTTGGTGGGGGGAGAGTTCACTGGAGTTGGACTTTCACCGGAAGTCATTTTGGAAGGGTGCACGGAGTCTTGGATAGGGGCTAAAAGGTTGGATAGGGGATTCATCGAACTGCGTAGGCATTCTTCTCTGATGGCGAGCATATGTTCTTCGAATAAGCCATACGGGTCGAGATGGGCGGTGATGTTGGGTGGGAGGATGTTTAACAATGCGGTGAATAAGAGTTCATTTTGTTGGTCGTAATCTTCATAGCTATACGTGGTCCTCACGTATCTGTAGAGTTGTATGAGGGTCACATTTATATCCCCTTCATACTTGATCTCGTCGACTTTTATTATTTTGGGGGCGACGGGGGAACCCAAAAGTGGATCTAAGGTCCGGATCACGAAGGATCGAAACTGGTTCCAGGTACTCTCTGGCGTATCCTGTGTCACCATTTGGTGAACAAATTCTTGAAAGGTAGGCTTATCAACAAGTTGGGAAACGGCTTCTCCCAACTGTATAATATGCAAAATTGCCCAGGCGATTTTTTCGTGGTCATTATGAAGTACCACATCGTACACTGGCTTTATTATGTCTAAGTAACTGGTGATATCATAAGTGTTTATATCATACTTGGGAATGTGTGCGAATGGCTGAAGATTTCGCGATGTTGCCATGCTTCTACTGTTCCAAACTTGCAGTGTAATGCAACCTTTTATCCGAATCAAGAACCACCGCTGCCGCCAATGTTATGCCCTGTTTTTCTACAGGTTTAACTTGGGTAATGTGAGTTCTAAATTGACTGGGTATATAAGGCTGCATGCACAATACAAGATATGAGGAATAGAGAACACAAAGAAACACATGGTAGCAAGTTACATGATCACGTTTATTGATATACCACTGCAGAATACTTGTGTAAGACAATATAATAGAATTGAACAACACTAGCATAAGTGGATCTGGATGGAGCCTAGTCTCCCACTTCCAACGTTCAGGTATTAATCTTCTGATCACTGGCTTTGATTTCACAGGTTTATATACCGAAGACCATCAATGTTACTTATAGATTCATATTCACTGTTAGATTTATTACTGGTAACTCTGGTGCACAAGTAGTAGTTCACAGACTAGATTAGACACACATATTTTTAGAGCACGGGAATTCTAGTTACCTCAGGGGGTACTGATCTAAGTTTTATATCCTTGTCTCAGAAATACATAGAACGCAAATCAGTGGGCGAACGTTAGATATCACTAGAGTTTTAATATCTGAATAAAAGTAATTACGAGAGTCAAGGTCGCCTGTTAATTAAAGAGCACTGATCGCTTAGTACGTCCCAAATGGAATGGTTAAGTATGAATTACACTGGGCAAGGTCTTAGCCACTTCGTAGAAATATTAATTAGTGAATCTAAAACAGCACAGTAATATGTAGTACTGCTAAAGGGAATCTTGGGTAGTATCTGATGGGTCTGGTCCTGGTTATCTTGCGTCCATGATGTTGGGGGCTAACGACTGGTTCCGCGGCCGTCCAGGGGGGCCATATGTGTGAAGTTCTTCAATACGTGGGCAGGTCCTTCTATCCAAATCTGCCACGGAGTCTGCCGGTTCTGGGATCTCACTCCGGAACAACACAAGGGCAGAGCTAGAAATTAACTGCAGGGTAGTGACCCCTGGTTGGTGTCTAGCTTTCAACTGATTTGACTGGGGGCGGGAGTTAGATTTATAGGCTCGGTTCTGGACCCTGTAGACAGTAGGGATCTCGAGTCTTATGGACTTAATTGAGCTCTCAATAGATATGGGGACTAGGTAAGATGGTATTTACTGTTGTGGCACAGGGCGATAGGAAGCCTTTATATTTTCATATAACTGAGCCTTAGTAAGAGGTACTATTTTGGCTATACTGGACGTATTTAGGGGAGAGAGACTGGATCTACTTTGCGAGGAGGATAGGGACAGCTGTGATAGGATCGTCTCTCTAGATTGTTCAATCTTCATTCTATGGTATAGCTGAGGTGCTAATTTAGTGATCAGAGCATGCAAGAAAAGTAAATGGTTTATTGTGAGGTAATAGAGGTTAGTAAAGGTGTTAGTCATTCATGGTTAGTTCATTGATAGGAAGAATTCCTGTGCTACCTGGCAATGACTCGAAAGTCAAAACAGGGGGCAGGTATACCTCCGCGGGGGTGGGGGTCTCCCTCCTCGGGTGGGCAAAAAGGGGGAGCTGGGCGCCCTCTCTCTGATAGTCGTCCGGCGGCTGTGGCTAGGGGCTTGCCATATCACCAGTGTTTGTAATAACCCTCTGTGTATGAGACAGATGTGAGTGTCTTTAATACCAAAACCGAAGGTGCCTTAGCTAGCTGGTTTTACTCGGCTGGTTGTTAATTGTAGGGTTTGCTGGATATGGTGGAGACTGGGTTGCTAACTCTGCCACATTTATCTGGAAGTATGACAATAGAAGTTAGTTACTGGCGGGGCGGCTAGCCTCGCACCGACGACCATTGGGTGCAGGGTTGTGAATGTGTTGTAAGAGAATAGATGGCATGCAAGGGGCTAGTAAAGTTCTAATGTTGTTCTGGCCTACTAAGTGAAGGTAGGCTGGATAGGAGTATATATATAAAAGGTTGGAGAGCGTTAGTAACGGACAATTCAAGGATCTTCAAGAGGTATGAGAGAGAGGCTAGGTCGGACAAGAGTCGAGAAGCGCGGGTGTCTTAATGAGAGGGGGGGGGAGAGTTCAAGGGCTACAGGGAAATTTTGCCCCTAAGGTCCCTGGGCGTGGGGGTGGCATTAGGCTACAATTGATATGGAAGTTTGAAAAGGCAGTAGAATACGTTAGCCAAATGCTACCGGGGAATGCAACTATGGGGTGGTATATGAGTCTGGAAAAGATAGAGTTATGTGATCAGTCAGAGGGTTATGGATACTATTAGTTGGCCCTGGGAACTGCTTTTTCTATTAAATATAAAATACCACCCACAGCGGCAGTTCGTAGGGGTACTTAGTTATTGTTTCGGGGTACTTATGACAGATACTGATAACCAGGTTATCTTATACAATCTCTGGTTGGGGTAAGAGGTGTAAGACACGAAATAAATTGGCGTAGTGTGGGCTGTGGATACGAAGGAGGCAAGGGGAAGACGTATGACAATTGTGGAAAGTAAATGGAAAAAGGTGAACACAATGGCGGATAAAAATACTTAACCTAAGGATTGCATACATAGATTTATAGGGCGATGGGTCTTCAGAAGCTTAGTCTGGCAAGACAAGATGTTAGGGAATGTTAATATTAATACTTAGTTACTAGAGGAGCAATGCAAGGGGCGACTGAGCACGGGTTACATATATCTATACTCGTCATGGAATATGATATACGAGGTCTAGGGACAAGCGTGGGTGTTTTAACTTCTAAGATATATAACATCTACTTCTCGGATGCAAGAACATACATAGATATAATTATGGCTGTCTGATGTGTTGGCATTGGCTCAACGTCGGGACAGGCATGGGTGTTTTTAATATGAATGTATATTCCTGTTCATCATCTTTGTAGTTAGGAGTGTAGGACACGAGGGGGTTAGTGTACGTGAGGTGTGGAAAATGGTCAGTTTTAGAAAAGGTAAATGGGTGTGTCCTGGAGCTGTCTAGCCCTGCGGGCTTGGGCCTGTCTGGAATGGCGGGCTCGGTCAGCTGGTCCTTTCGTTCTGTGGACCTTTCCTTTGGTGTTTCTGTGTGGTGTTCGTTCATGGCTTCTGTGGTGGGCTTCTCGTTCTGGGGCATTTTACCTATTTTCCCTGTTATTCCCTTATTCTGAGGTATATTTTCGTGCTAACATTAGAAATCCGATTGGAGGGTGTGGTCATCACTGATAGCAAGCGAGTGCAAGAGAGAGAGAGAGAGTATCGATCGACTGTGTCTCAGTGGCCTTGGGGGAAATTGGCGGGAAAGCAGATTGCCTCACCCATACATTATACAACTCGCGGGCTATATCTCCGATTTTGACCATCCAAACGCTGTTTTCACTCGTTTTATTGTTGTTTCAGGTTAATACCTTTATAATCAACCCATAATAGGCGCATATGGATAAGTATTAATGCTATTAATGGCACAATGAATATTTTAGTGACGGAAACACCTCAAATACGTCAGCACAGGGGGACGTTTCCAATTACCCCCATGCGCACTTCAGAGGTTAAGAGTTCCCCCGGTGGACTGCGGGGAGACTCTTAAGAGCAGATCTTTTGAACGCGTACCAAAACCGCGCGTTTATAGCCAGGCGGCTGAAAATTGGTGTGGGTATAGTACTACATGTCAACTCTCGACACCACCCCGCCAAACGCTCGCCCCGCACTCGTGCAAGCATCACCGCGCCAGTAACCACGCACTAGTCATGGAGCCCACACGTCCCTCACGCTCGCTCCCTGATGACACAACCAGCCCTCCTTCTGGTGGTGTTAGCCGCCGTGGTAGGCAGAGGGTGGCTGCTAAAGACCGTAGCTACCAGTACGACACGCCCTACAGCTCGGAGGACGAAACACCTGCACCCAAAGCACGAAAAACACGTGCAAGCACGACAAAGGTACAGAGGTCATTGGTGTTTCGGGACACTGCCACCACGACCCAGGCCACTGCAACAACCACTACCACCACCACTGCCACCCCTGCCACCCCTGCCACCGGTACCAGCGACGCAGGAGGCCGCCCTAGGGCTGCAGAACCTGCGGGGGCAGGAAAAATTAAAGGCACGGGCGTAGGGAAGAGAACCCGTACGCCAGCCACAGTGCCCCTACCACCACCACCACCACCAGCCAGCCCTGGCCCGGCTGCCCCTGCCACCTCTGCTGCCCTGCCCCTGCCCAAGGAAAAGGGAAGGGGAAGGGGAAAGGGAAAGGGAAAGGGAAAGTGACTGCTGGCCCTGCTGGCCCTGCCGGCCTGCCGGCCCTGCTGCCCCTGCTGCCCCTGTTGCCCCTGCTGCCCCTGCCGCCCCTGCCCAAGGAACAGAGAGAAGGACGACGGGCACCACCATCATCTTGCCATCAAGGCCACGCACCACTGCTGCCCCTGCCGCCGCCCCTGCTGTCCCTGTCCATAAGACTCCCGCACGTGCAAAAGTGACCCGGAAAACTCTGACACCATCAAAGTATGCCGCCCTGCTGTTTGATGGTGATTCACAGGACATTGGCAGCCCGGGTTTCGACGACGAAGCCCTAGCACGGGACCAAGGGTGGGGGGATTTGGGAGTGGACAGTGGGAGTGAGTCCGACGTCGGTGACGAGAATGAGGAAGGGCATCGTCTGTCAAGTGAAGAGGAGGGTGATGATGATGCAGTGCTGTATCGCGACCATGGAAGCGATATTTCAGACGATGAAGGCGACGCAGACGACATTCCGATCCCTGGGCTGCCTTCGTTCGATTGGTCTGACGGGGACAATTTTGTACCTGACGTGCCCCCGTTCAATCCTGGGACGTCAGGAACAACTGACGACTGGCCCTGTGACGATCAAGGGAACGGAAAGCGACTTCTTCCTCGCTTTTTTCGATATGGAGGTAATGACGTACATCGTTGCCCAAACAAACGCCTACTACAGGTGGGTGTTTGGCAGATTGGACGTCCTTTCTCCAAAAGCGAGAATACGAGGCTGGGTGGATACGACTGTGGAAGAATTTATGACGTTCTTTGCCTTGTTGTTCCTCATGCCTCTGATCAAGAAGCATGTGTTGCAACACTATTGGAAGCACGACCCTCTCATCGCCACCCCAACTTTCAATAAGTTCATGACTCGTGACAGATTTTTGTTGCTGCTAAGATTTATGCACTTTGCAGACAACGAAAATCCTAACAGGATTGACAGGATATGGAAAGTTCGGGATGTGTTCACCATGTTGTTGGAGAGGTATAGGAAATATTTTTACCCCTTCCTCAATTTGGTGATTGATGAGTCGCTCGTGCTCTTCAAAGGACGTCTTGTTTTCAAGCAGTATATCCCCTTGAAAAGGCATAGGTTCGGAATCAAGCTCTTCGTTTTGTGTGACTGCGAAACTGGAATAGTGCTTGACATGATCGTGTACACAGGCACTGACATTGACATACCGAAAGCCGCTGCCAATGACCCCATGGGCATGTCAGGTGCCATCGTCAGGAAAATGTTGGCACCTTACCTGGGCAAAGGCCACATCATCTACACTGACAACTGGTATACTTCTCCTGCTGTCTGCCAGTTTCTTCATGACAACCAAACGGGGTCATGTGGGACTGTCAGAAAGACAAGAAAGTTTATGCCAAAGTTCACAGGTAATGTCATTCCTCTCACAGATGCCTCCTCCAGTGACACACCTTCAGAAGACGACCTGGCCCAGGAACACCGCGAGAGGCATGTGCGAAGAAGGCGACGAAAGGGGCAGAAATTCAAGCAGCTCGAGAAGTGTGGGAAACTGATAGCCCTGAAGTGGAAGGATAAGCGAGACGTCCACCTGCTTTCCACCGTCCACACAGGTGCCCAGATGGATTCTGGCAAAATCCACTACCGAACCAGGAAGACCATCTACAAGCCCGACATGGTAGTGGACTACACTAAGAACATGCGCCTGGTGGACAAGTCTGACTGTCAGCTGTCAGGCGTTTAGTGTCTGAGGAAGACTGTGAAGTGGTATCACAAGCTCTTCCTCCACCTAGTTGATATCACGATGCTCAACGCCTACAACTTGTGGTTGGTGAAAAAGGATATGGCCCCAAACCAGAAGCTGAAATTCCGGGAGTTCGTCTACAACGTCTCATACCAACTCCTGGAGAAGTATGGCGCCACCACTCACAGACGTACGGCATGGCGTGGGGATCACGTTCCTGACCGCATCCAGCTGGGTGTCGAAAGACACTACCCAATCAACACCGAGATGCTTGGCACTCGTCGCAGGCAGGCGCAGTGCACCGTCTGCAGCACCAGTGTCAGGAAACCCCATGTCACCAAAAGAGTCACCTCAATGTGCGCCGAGTGCAAAGTTCCACTCTGCCTGGGTGACTGCTTCAGGGACTACTAATCCTTCAAGAATTATTGAGTGTCGCCCTGCCCTGCCCTGCCCTGGACTCGCCGCGTGCCCTGCCCTGGACTCGCCCCCTGCCCGCCCTGCCCTGGACTCGCGCCCTACCTTACCTGACCTGACCTAATTGATCACGCTACCTCATAATGTAACATATATATTATATAATGTATAAGTTCCAAAGATGTCCCTGTGATATAGCTTTTACATTATATAATTGTATGTTTCATTATTTAGTTTATAAGTTTCAAAGATTTACATGTAATATGCCTTATTTTTTTAGTATATCAATATAATTATATGTTTGTTATTAGCCTAAGTATTGTGTATATAATTATTTTCTTACCTCAAATGAATTGTACAAAAATAAGTATGTTTCAATAAATCCTGTCAAACCTACTAAGATAATAAAATAAAACAATAACAAAAAAATAAAATAAACAAGGTCATGTCATTGTAATCTTACAATATGATATATTCTATGAATATTTCATATTGTTTGAATACAATGGCATGATCTTGTAAAAAAAAAAATTATCAAAAATTTTCTAGACAATATAAAACCTTCCCCATAACCCCGTCCTGGATTCGATCCCACTATCCTACCACACTTTGAGTTTTCCAGTCCGCGACCTTACCAACCATGCCACAGGAGCTCATACCAAATATCACTCAAAACTTTGTGTCTACAATCGAAATGACAATATACAAAAAAAAATGAATTATCCCACCAATTTACGTTTGTAAATTGATGGGATTATCAATTATATCATGCCAAGGTTTATAAAAGTTTGTCTCTGTCAAGAATTAGTAATTATATAACTTTATTCTGTCAAAAATTGCCCAAACACTCAGCAAAATTGCCCCTCTCAGTGTGACTCCACTCATTTTCACACGGTCAAGCGGTGACCCTTGCCGCTCCTTGATGCTCCAGCTACAGCAGCTCTGTCTGGGAACAAATTGGTATAAATACAATAATGGATAAAATACTCTTCACAAATACATTTGTATTGTATAATATTGTAAATCAAAATTAATAATAACTGTGTGGGTGTCGAAAATTGCTCAACCAGCTTTCTTATGTCTCGCCTACACGCGTATATTGGATTATACATAGTCATGACTGTCATACAAATAATTGCAGTAGGTCTCGAATATACATTTATATTGCATATTACTTGGAAATAAATAAGTATAAGTTTCTCTGGTGGCAATCTACCCTTTCGCAAGTGTAAGGAGACACCAGTCTATATTTAGCCCTCTATCACAAAAGGCAATCTGCCTGTGTTTACTGACCACCCTCGCTGGTGGTCTATAATATAGTACTTTATTTACAGTCAATGGCCTACATGTTTCTGTGGTACTTCACATGTGTCTAAAATGCAATGTCTGCTTGCATAAAAATGCAATTCTGAAGTCCATTTATATGTACGACATACGCATGTCTCAGTTTCTCTCTCTCTCTCTCCATTCCTGACTCATGTTATTGTAGAACTCTTGGTGGCAACGAACACCAGACACCTGGTAGACATAAGGTTCAAAATCCCAAGACATCAATACGCCTCGGGCGCCTCCACAATTATCACAAAGCTGGCTATCTATCTAGAGATCTGCCTGCCTTCCTTCTCTCCACGACTCACTCACTCACTCACTCCCTCCCTGCTAGCCTCCCTCCTACCCAGCCACCCCCACCCACCCTTTCAGGCTTCCGTCTGCTAGAAACACATTCACAATTTGCGTAAATATCGCATCAATTGGGCTATATGTGGTATATTCCTTGTTATATGGGACGCCTACATACGTACAGGTCTTTATTATAGCATGACAGTGCTCTAAATACAAGATTTACGTGATATTTATGGCATAACACACCCTCTCCCCCTTTCATTCCCAGCACAACTCACTTACACCTTGGTTCACGCATAGAAACTCATTGATATGTGCGTAAATATCGCATGAATTGGTCTATATGCGGTATATATTTTGATATATGGCACATATACATACGTACAAGTCTGTATTATAGCATGACAGTGCTCTACGTACAAGATATAAGTGATATGTATGGCGTAAACCACACTCTCAGCTCATAAATTGCCGCCAAACCTCCAACACATCTTCATTCCCGCCTAAAAATTATCTTATAATTCCCTTATATATTGCAATTTTTGGTCACTATGAGGCATATTCATTGTTATATGGGTGGCCTACACACGTATACATACTCTACATAGCCTAAAAGGGCTAAAAAAAGGAGATATACGTGATAATATGCGGTAACCCACCCCTCCTCCCTCTCCTTCTATCCCCTGGGCGAGTGAAAATTCGGCAGGGAAATCTCGCCGCTCGATGACAATCTAGCCGCGCGGTGCCATTCGCTCCACATTTTTCAACTACGGACCGTTCCCCCACCCCCCCCAGATATTTTTTTGGGGGTCAAATATATATGGGCCGATGCACGCAAACATTCCCTACACGATGATGTACTTTTTATCGAAATTGGCAATGGGTCCCAAAATCATCATAGGTGCGCACAGTCTTACCCTGTAGAAAAACCCCTGTGCGCCGCGGAGAGGTTAAAGACAAGGCTGGCAACATCATATCAAAAGACAACTATAGACCTATTGCCCTTGCCAGTATTGTAAGTAAGATACTAGATTTAATAATTTTAGACAGAATCTCAGTGTATATCTCAACTAATAGTAATCAATTTGGTTTTAAAAAGAACCATGGTACGGACCAGTGCATCTACACTCTGAAGGAGCTAGTGGCTGGGTACATCAAAATGAACAGCTCTATTTTTGCATGCTTTCTTGATGCTAGTAAGGCATTTGACAGAGTCTGCCACAATATCCTGTTTGATAAATTAGCAACAAGGGGAGTGTCATACTATATACTGAGAATCTTGAAGTACTGGTATGCCAATCAAACATATAATGTAAGATGGGGTAACATTATTCGGATTCCTTTACAGTAACCAATGGTGTGAGATGGGTAGTATTCTCTCACCTTATTTATTCAATGTATATATGGATGAATTAAGTGATAAATTGAATAAAGAGCAGATTGGATGTTATGGTGGGAATAAAATCATCAACCATCTCATGTATGCTGATGATCTGGTCATTATTGCACCGTTTTCTGCAGGTCTGAGCAAACTTCTTGAAATATGTGAATCTTTTGGTAGCAAACATTGTGTTAAATTCAACCCACTGAAAAGTGCTGTTCTTATATTTAGATCAAAATTACTGTATAAAAGTAAGCTACCTAATTTCTCACTCAATAATCAAATTATTCAAGAAGTAAACAAAATAAAATACCTGGTACACATTATCTCAAACGATTGCTCAGATGATGCAGATATCGGCTGTCAGCGCAGACAGCTATATTTACATGGTAACACCACCTTGAGGAAATTCCACATGTATAATTGGGAAACTAAAGTAACTTTGTTCCGGACATATTGTTCCTCTATGTACACGGCCCATTTGTGGTGGAAGTACAAGAGAGCCACCATAAATGGTCTGTGTACATCCTATCATAATATACTTAAAATGTTCATTGGTCTATCTAAATATGAAAGCACTAGTATGGTGTGCACACTGTTGGATGTGCAGTGCTGTCGGGCTGTCATCAGGAGACTGGTGTACAGCTTTTCGCAACGACTGCAATCCTCCAGTAACACGCTGATCATAGCTCTTTGGTCTAGTGATCATATCTATGAATCCCGTATTATATCTCACTGGCACAAGCTCCTGCACACATAGTATGTGCTGTAATTATATAGGTCTAATTGAACTGTGAGCAATGATCTGTGCAATAGGTGTTAACCAACATTGAGCAATAGCCTTTATTAGCCTGTGTTATATTGTGACAAAATGTGATATGGGCTTTATTATGCCATTCTGTAAATAGGCCTACTGTATATTTTATTTTACTGTTTCTTTATTAATATATTTTTGTGTATATTATCTGTGCTCTCACGAGAAGTATATGTGATATGGACCATTAGGTCGTACTGTATTTATACTGTATTTATCTTCTGTGTCTGGAATAAAGAATTATTATTATATTATTATTATTATTATTATTATTACACCTACAGATCACCTACATCAAGAAACCAGTCATCAAAGTCAAAGACCATCTGGACATGAGAGGCACTCATTTCCAGGCAGCAGCCTGGAAATAATGAAAACTTGTTAAGAAGAGAAGCATTGGCCAAAAACTTTGCTAGCAAAGACACAATTGCCTGGAAGGATATTAAAAAAATGCATAATAGCTGCACACCTCTACCTGTTAGTGTAGATGGGATCTCTGGTACAAATAACATAGCCAATCTTTGGAAAACACATTACCAAACTTTGTTTAACTCTGTTGGGCACCAAGGAAATACCATTGCTGCTACTACAGAGTGTAAGAAAGAAGAAAAGTATGACGCAATTAAAATTTACAGGTGAAGAAATCAAGGCTGCAATAAGAACAAATCCTGTGGTTTTGATGGTATATGCTGAATATATGAAGTATTCCTCCACTCTCCTCTTGGAGAAACTCAGAAGGTGCTTTACCAGCTATCTAATCCATTGGTTCCTACCAGAATCTATGATGTCCGTTACCTTGATACCAGTAATTAACCCGGGAGCTGCGGGGAGACTCTTAACCCGGGAGCTGCGGGGAGACTCTTAAGAGTTCCCCCGGCGCACTGCGGGGAGACTCTTAAGAGTCAGAGAAAAAAAAAATCAACTTTTGACATCGAAAAAAAAAAAAAAAAAAAAAAAAAAAAAATTTTATTTATTTATTTTTTTTGGCCCCTGGGCCATGCAAAATCTCAGTCCTCTACCTCCTCTCCTTCCCCACTTTCCTCCTCTCCTTCAGTTATCACCTATTTTCCCTGTTATTCCCTTATTCTGAGGTATATTTTCGTGCTAACATTAGAAATCCGATTGGAGGGTGTGGTCATCACTGATAGCAAGCGAGTGCAAGAGAGAGAGAGAGAGTATCGATCGACTGTGTCTCAGTGGCCTTGGGGGAAATTGGCGGGAAAGCAGATTGCCTCACCCATACATTATACAACTCGCGGGCTATATCTCCGATTTTGACCATCCAAACGCTGTTTTCACTCGTTTTATTGTTGTTTCAGGTTAATACCTTTATAATCAACCCATAATAGGCGCATATGGATAAGTATTAATGCTATTAATGGCACAATGAATATTTTAGTGACGGAAACACCTCAAATACGTCAGCACAGGGGGACGTTTCCAATTACCCCCATGCGCACTTCAGAGGTTAAGAGTTCCCCGGTGGACTGCGGGGAGACTCTTAAGAGCAGATCTTTTGAACGCGTACCAAAACCGCGCGTTTATAGCCAGGCGGCTGAAAATTGGTGTGGGTATAGTACTACATGTCAACTCTCGACACCACCCCGCCAAACGCTCGCCCCGCACTCGTGCAAGCATCACCGCGCCAGTAACCACGCACTAGTCATGGAGCCCACACGTCCCTCACGCTCGCTCCCTGATGACACAACCAGCCCTCCTTCTGGTGGTGTTAGCCGCCGTGGTAGGCAGAGGGTGGCTGCTAAAGACCGTAGCTACCAGTACGACACGCCCTACAGCTCGGAGGACGAAACACCTGCACCCAAAGCACGAAAAACACGTGCAAGCACGACAAAGGTACAGAGGTCATTGGTGTTTCGGGACACTGCCACCACGACCCAGGCCACTGCAACAACCACTACCACCACCACTGCCACCCCTGCCACCCCTGCCACCGGTACCAGCGACGCAGGAGGCCGCCCTAGGGCTGCAGAACCTGCGGGGGCAGGAAAAATTAAAGGCACGGGCGTAGGGAAGAGAACCCGTACGCCAGCCACAGTGCCCCTACCACCACCACCACCACCAGCCGCCCCTGCCCCGGCTGCCCCTGCCGCCTCTGCTGCCCCTGCCCCTGCCCAAGGAAAAGGGAAGGGGAAGGGGAAAGGGAAAGGGAAAGGGAAAGTGACTGCTGGCCCTGCTGGCCCTGCCGGCCCTGCCGGCCCTGCTGCCCCTGCTGCCCCTGTTGCCCCTGCTGACCCTGCTGCCCCTGCCGCCCCTGCCCAAGGAACAGAGAGAAGGACGACGGGCACCACCATCATCTTGCCATCAAGGCCACGCACCACTGCTGCCCCTGCCGCCCGCCCCTGCTGTCCCTGTCCATAAGACTCCCGCACGTGCAAAAGTGACCCGGAAAACTCTGACACCATCAAAGTATGCCGCCCTGCTGTTTGATGGTGATTCACAGGACATTGGCAGCCCGGGTTTCGACGACGAAGCCCTAGCACGGGACCAAGGGTGGGGGGATTTGGGAGTGGACAGTGGGAGTGAGTCCGACGTCGGTGACGAGAATGAGGAAGGGCATCGTCTGTCAAGTGAAGAGGAGGGTGATGATGATGCAGTGCTGTATCGCGACCATGGAAGCGATATTTCAGACGATGAAGGCGACGCAGACGACATTCCGATCCCTGGGCTGCCTTCGTTCGATTGGTCTGACGGGGACAATTTTGTACCTGACGTGCCCCCGTTCAATCCTGGGACGTCAGGAACAACTGACGACTGGCCCAGTGACGATCAAGCGAACGAAAGCGACTTCTTCCTCGCTTTTTTCGATATGGAGGTAATGACGTACATCGTTGCCCAAACAAACGCCTACTACAGGTGGGTGTTTGGCAGATTGGACGTCCTTTCTCCAAAAGCGAGAATACGAGGCTGGGTGGATACGACTGTGGAAGAATTTATGACGTTCTTTGCCTTGTTGTTCCTCATGCCTCTGATCAAGAAGCATGTGTTGCAACACTATTGGAAGCACGACCCTCTCATCGCCACCCCAACTTTCAATAAGTTCATGACTCGTGACAGATTTTTGTTGCTGCTAAGATTTATGCACTTTGCAGACAACGAAAATCCTAACAGGATTGACAGGATATGGAAAGTTCGGGATGTGTTCACCATGTTGTTGGAGAGGTATAGGAAATATTTTTACCCCTTCCTCAATTTGGTGATTGATGAGTCGCTCGTGCTCTTCAAAGGACGTCTTGTTTTCAAGCAGTATATCCCCTTGAAAAGGCATAGGTTCGGAATCAAGCTCTTCGTTTTGTGTGACTGCGAAACTGGAATAGTGCTTGACATGATCGTGTACACAGGCACTGACATTGACATACCGAAAGCCGCTGCCAATGACCCCATGGGCATGTCAGGTGCCATCGTCAGGAAAATGTTGGCACCTTACCTGGGCAAAGGCCACATCATCTACACTGACAACTGGTATACTTCTCCTGCTGTCTGCCAGTTTCTTCATGACAACCAAACGGGGTCATGTGGGACTGTCAGAAAGACAAGAAAGTTTATGCCAAAGTTCACAGGTAATGTCATTCCTCTCACAGATGCCTCCTCCAGTGACACACCTTCAGAAGACGACCTGGCCCAGGAACACCGCGAGAGGCATGTGCGAAGAAGGCGACGAAAGGGGCAGAAATTCAAGCAGCTCGAGAAGTGTGGGAAACTGATAGCCCTGAAGTGGAAGGATAAGCGAGACGTCCACCTGCTTTCCACCGTCCACACAGGTGCCCAGATGGATTCTGGCAAAATCCACTACCGAACCAGGAAGACCATCTACAAGCCCGACATGGTAGTGGACTACACTAAGAACATGCGCCTGGTGGACAAGTCTGACTGTCAGCTGTCAGGCGTTTAGTGTCTGAGGAAGACTGTGAAGTGGTATCACAAGCTCTTCCTCCACCTAGTTGATATCACGATGCTCAACGCCTACAACTTGTGGTTGGTGAAAAAGGATATGGCCCCAAACCAGAAGCTGAAATTCCGGGAGTTCGTCTACAACGTCTCATACCAACTCCTGGAGAAGTATGGCGCCACCACTCACAGACGTACGGCATGGCGTGGGGATCACGTTCCTGACCGCATCCAGCTGGGTGTCGAAAGACACTACCCAATCAACACCGAGATGCTTGGCACTCGTCGCAGGCAGGCGCAGTGCACCGTCTGCAGCACCAGTGTCAGGAAACCCCATGTCACCAAAAGAGTCACCTCAATGTGCGCCGAGTGCAAAGTTCCACTCTGCCTGGGTGACTGCTTCAGGGACTACTAATCCTTCAAGAATTATTGAGTGTCGCCCTGCCCTGCCCTGCCCTGGACTCGCCGCGTGCCCTGCCCTGGACTCGCCCCCTGCCCCGCCCTGCCCTGGACTCGCGCCCTACCTTACCTGACCTGACCTAATTGATCACGCTACCTCATAATGTAACATATATTATATAATGTATAAGTTCCAAAGATGTCCCTGTGATATAGCTTTTACATTATATAATTGTATGTTTCATTATTTAGTTTATAAGTTTCAAAGATTTACATGTAATATGCCTTATTTTTTTAGTATATCAATATATATGTTTGTTATTAGCCTAAGTATTGTGTACTAAATTATTTTCTTACCTCAAATGAATTGTACAAAAATAAGTATGTTTCAATAAATCCTGTCAAACCTACTAAGATAATAAAATAAAACAATAACAAAAAAATAAAATAAACAAGGTCATGTCATTGTAATCTTACAATATGATATATTCTATGAATATTTCATATTGTTTGAATACAATGGCATGATCTTGTAAAAAAAAATTATCAAAAATTTTCTAGACAATATAAAACCTTCCCCATAACCCCGTCCTGGATTCGATCCCACTATCCTACCACACTTTGAGTTTTCCAGTCCGCGACCTTACCAACCATGCCACAGGAGCTCATACCAAATATCACTCAAAACTTTGTGTCTACAATCGAAATGACAATATACAAAAAAAAATGAATTATCCCACCAATTTACGTTTGTAAATTGATGGGATTATCAATTATATCATGCCAAGGTTTATAAAAGTTTGTCTCTGTCAAGAATTAGTAATTATATAACTTTATTCTGTCAAAAATTGCCCAAACACTCAGCAAAATTGCCCCTCTCAGTGTGACTCCACTCATTTTCACACGGTCAAGCGGTGACCCTTGCCGCTCCTTGATGCTCCAGCTACAGCAGCTCTGTCTGGGAACAAAATTGGTATAAATACAATAATGGATAAAATACTCTTCACAAATACATTTGTATTGTATAATATTGTAAATCAAATAATAATAACTGTGTGGGTGTCGAAAATTGCTCAACCAGCTTTCTTATGTCTCGCCTACGCGCGTATATTGGATTATACATAGTCATGACTGTCATACAAATAATTGCAGTAGGTCTCGAATATACATTTATATTGCATATTACTTGGAAATAAATAAGTATAAGTTTCTCTGGTGGCAATCTACCCTTTCGCAAGTGTAAGGAGACACCAGTCTATATTTAGCCCTCTATCACAAAAGGCAATCTGCCTGTGTTTACTGACCACCCTCGCTGGTGGTCTATAATATAGTACTTTATTTACAGTCAATGGCCTACATGTTTCTGTGGTACTTCACATGTGTCTAAAATGCAATGTCTGCTTGCATAAAAATGCAATTCTGAAGTCCATTTATATGTACGACATACGCATGTCTCAGTTTCTCTCTCTCTCTCTCTCCATTCCTGACTCATGTTATTGTAGAACTCTTGGTGGCAACGAACACCAGACACCTGGTAGACATAAGGTTCAAAATCCCAAGACATCAATACGCCTCGGGCGCCTCCACAATTATCACAAAGCTGGCTATCTATCTAGAGATCTGCCTGCCTTCCTTCTCTCCACGACTCACTCACTCACTCACTCCCTCCCTGCTAGCCTCCCTCCTACCCAGCCACCCCCACCCACCCTTTCAGGCTTCCGTCTGCTAGAAACACATTCACAATTTGCGTAAATATCGCATCAATTGGGCTATATGTGGTATATTCCTTGTTATATGGGACGCCTACATACGTACAGGTCTTTATTATAGCATGACAGTGCTCTAAATACAAGATTTACATGATATTTATGGCATAACACACCCTCTCCCCCTTTCATTCCCAGCACAACTCACTT
This sequence comes from Paralithodes platypus, assembly GCA_032716605.1. Lineage (NCBI taxonomy): Eukaryota > Metazoa > Arthropoda > Malacostraca > Decapoda > Lithodidae > Paralithodes > Paralithodes platypus. The sequence goes on along the minus strand of JAVRFV010002245.1, from coordinate 937,062 downwards.
ACACCTTGGTTCACGCATAGAAACTCATTGATATGTGCGTAAATATCGCATGAATTGGTCTATATGCGGTATATATTTTGATATATGGCACATATACATACGTACAAGTCTGTATTATAGCATGACAGTGCTCTACGTACAAGATATAAGTGATATGTATGGCGTAAACCACACTCTCAGCTCATAAATTGCCGCCAAACCTCCAACACATCTTCATTCCCGCCTAAAAATTATCTTATAATTCCCTTATATATTGCAATTTTTGGTCACTATGAGGCATATTCATTGTTATATGGGTGGCCTACACACGTATACATACTCTACATAGCCTAAAAGGGCTAAAAAAAGGAGATATACGTGATAATATGCGGTAACCCACCCCTCCTCCCTCTCCTTCTATCCCCTGGGCGAGTGAAAATTCGGCAGGGAAATCTCGCCGCTCGATGACAATCTAGCCGCGCGGTGCCATTCGCTCCACATTTTTCAACTACGGACCGTTCCCCCACCCCCCCCAGATATTTTTTTGGGGGTCAAATATATATGGGCCGATGCACGCAAACATTCCCTACACGATGATGTACTTTTTATCGAAATTGGCAATGGGTCCCAAAATCATCATAGGTGCGCACAGTCTTACCCTGTAGAAAAACCCCTGTGCGCCGCGGAGAGGTTAAAGACAAGGCTGGCAACATCATATCAAAAGACAACTATAGACCTATTGCCCTTGCCAGTATTGTAAGTAAGATACTAGATTTAATAATTTTAGACAGAATCTCAGTGTATATCTCAACTAATAGTAATCAATTTGGTTTTAAAAAGAACCATGGTACGGACCAGTGCATCTACACTCTGAAGGAGCTAGTGGCTGGGTACATCAAAATGAACAGCTCTATTTTTGCATGCTTTCTTGATGCTAGTAAGGCATTTGACAGAGTCTGCCACAATATCCTGTTTGATAAATTAGCAACAAGGGAGTGTCATACTATATACTGAGAATCTTGAAGTACTGGTATGCCAATCAAACATATAATGTAAGATGGGGTAACATTATTCGGATTCCTTTACAGTAACCAATGGTGTGAGATGGGTAGTATTCTCTCACCTTATTTATTCAATGTATATATGGATGAATTAAGTGATAAATTGAATAAAGAGCAGATTGGATGTTATGGTGGGAATAAAATCATCAACCATCTCATGTATGCTGATGATCTGGTCATTATTGCACCGTTTTCTGCGGGTCTGAGCAAACTTCTTGAAATATGTGAATCTTTTGGTAGCAAACATTGTGTTAAATTCAACCCACTGAAAAGTGCTGTTCTTATATTTAGATCAAAATTACTGTATAAAAGTAAGCTACCTAATTTCTCACTCAATAATCAAATTATTCAAGAAGTAAAAATAAAATACCTGGTACACATTATCTCAAACGATTGCTCAGATGATGCAGATATCGGCTGTCAGCGCAGACAGCTATATTTACATGGTAACACCACCTTGAGGAAATTCCACATGTATAATTGGGAAACTAAAGTAACTTTGTTCCGGACATATTGTTCCTCTATGTACACGGCCCATTTGTGGTGGAAGTACAAGAGAGCCACCATAAATGGTCTGTGTACATCCTATCATAATATACTTAAAATGTTCATTGGTCTATCTAAATATGAAAGCACTAGTATGGTGTGCACACTGTTGGATGTGCAGTGCTGTCGGGCTGTCATCAGGAGACTGGTGTACAGCTTTTTCGCAACGACTGCAATCCTCCAGTAACACGCTGATCATAGCTCTTTGGTCTAGTGATCATATCTATGAATCCCGTATTATATCTCACTGGCACAAGCTCCTGCACACATAGTATGTGCTGTAATTATATAGGTCTAATTGAACTGTGAGCAATGATCTGTGCAATAGGTGTTAACCAACATTGAGCAATAGCCTTTATTAGCCTGTGTTATATTGTGACAAAATGTGATATGGGCTTTATTATGCCATTCTGTAAATAGGCCTACTGTATATTTTATTTTACTGTTTCTTTATTAATATATTTTTGTGTATATTATCTGTGCTCTCACGAGAAGTGTATGTGATATGGACCATTAGGTCGTACTGTATTTATACTGTATTTATCTTCTGTGTCTGGAATAAAGAATTATTATTATATTATTATTATTATTATTATTATTATTACACCTACAGATCACCTACATCAAGAAACCAGTCATCAAAGTCAAAGACCATCTGGACATGAGAGGCACTCATTTCCAGGCAGCAGCCTGGAAATAATGAAAACTTGTTAAGAAGAGAAGCATTGGCCAAAAACTTTGCTAGCAAAGACACAATTGCCTGGAAGGATATTAAAAAAATGCATAATAGCTGCACACCTCTACCTGTTAGTGTAGATGGGATCTCTGGTACAAATAACATAGCCAATCTTTGGAAAACACATTACCAACCTTGTTTAACTCTGTTGGGCACCAAGGAAATACCATTGCTGCTACTACAGAGTGTAAGAAAGAAGAAAAGTATGACGCAATTAAAATTTACAGGTGAAGAATCAAGGCTGCAATAAGAACAAATCCTGTGGTTTTGATGGTATATGCTGAATATATGAAGTATTCCTCCACTCTCCTCTTGGAGAAACTCAGAAGGTGCTTTACCAGCTATCTAATCCATTGGTTCCTACCAGAATCTATGATGTCCGTTACCTTGATACCAGTAATTAACCCGGGAGCTGCGGGGAGACTCTTAACCCGGGAGCTGCGGGGAGACTCTTAAGAGTTCCCCCGGCGCACTGCGGGGAGACTCTTAAGAGTCAGAGAAAAAAAAAATCAACTTTTGACATCGAAAAAAAAAAAAAAAAAAAAATTGTTTTTTATTTTTATTTTTTTTGGCCCCTGGGCCATGCAAAATCTCAGTCCTCTACCTCCCCTCCTTCCCCACTTTCCTCCTCTCCTTCAGTTATCACCTATTTTCCCTGTTATTACCTTATTCTGAGGTATATTTTCGTGCTAACATTAGAAATCCGATTGGAGGGTGTGGTCATCACTGATAGCAAGCGAGTGCAAGAGAGAGAGAGAGAGTATCGATCGACTGTGTCTCAGTGGCCTTGGGGGAAATTGGCGGGAAAGCAGATTGCCTCACCCATACATTATACAACTCGCGGGCTATATCTCCGATTTTGACCATCCAAACGCTGTTTTCACTCGTTTTATTGTTGTTTCAGGTTAATACCTTTATAATCACCCATAATAGGCGCATATGGATAAGTATTAATGCTATTAATGGCACAATGAATATTTTAGTGACGGAAACACCTCAAATACGTCAGCACAGGGGGACGTTTCCAATTTACCCCCATGCGCACTTCAGAGGTTAAGAGTTCCCCCGGTGGACTGCGGGGAGACTCTTAAGAGCAGATCTTTGAACGCGTACCAAAACCGCGCGTTTATAGCCAGGCGGCTGAAAATTGGTGTGGGTATAGTACTACATGTCAACTCTCGACACCACCCCGCCAAACGCTCGCCCCGCACTCGTGCAAGCATCACCGCGCCAGTAACCACGCACTAGTCATGGAGCCCACACGTCCCTCACGCTCGCTCCCTGATGACACAACCAGCCCTCCTTCTGGTGGTGTTAGCCGCCGTGGTAGGCAGAGGGTGGCTGCTAAAGACCGTAGCTACCAGTACGACACGCCCTACAGCTCGGAGGACGAAACACCTGCACCCAAAGCACGAAAAACACGTGCAAGCACGACAAAGGTACAGAGGTCATTGGTGTTTCGGGACACTGCCACCACGACCCAGGCCACTGCAACAACCACTACCACCACCACTGCCACCCCTGCCACCCCTGCCACCGGTACCAGCGACGCAGGAGGCCGCCCTAGGGCTGCAGAACCTGCGGGGGCAGGAAAAATTAAAGGCACGGGCGTAGGGAAGAGAACCCGTACGCCAGCCACAGTGCCCCTACCACCACCACCACCACCAGCCGCCCCTGCCCCGGCTGCCCCTGCCGCCTCTGCTGCCCCTGCCCCTGCCCAAGGAAAAGGGAAGGGGAAGGGGAAAGGGAAAGGGAAAGGGAAAGTGACTGCTGGCCCTGCTGGCCCTGCCGGCCCTGCCGGCCCTGCTGCCCCTGCTGCCCCTGTTGCCCCTGCTGACCCTGCTGCCCCTGCCGCCCCTGCCCAAGGAACAGAGAGAAGGACGACGGGCACCACCATCATCTTGCCATCAAGGCCACGCACCACTGCTGCCCCTGCCGCCGCCCCTGCTGTCCCTGTCCATAAGACTCCCGCACGTGCAAAAGTGACCCGGAAAACTCTGACACCATCAAAGTATGCCGCCCTGCTGTTTGATGGTGATTCACAGGACATTGGCAGCCCGGGTTTCGACGACGAAGCCCTAGCACGGGACCAAGGGTGGGGGGATTTGGGAGTGGACAGTGGGAGTGAGTCCGACGTCGGTGACGAGAATGAGGAAGGGCATCGTCTGTCAAGTGAAGAGGAGGGTGATGATGATGCAGTGCTGTATCGCGACCATGGAAGCGATATTTCAGACGATGAAGGCGACGCAGACGACATTCCGATCCCTGGCTGCCTTCGTTCGATTGGTCTGACGGGGACAATTTTGTACCTGACGTGCCCCCGTTCAATCCTGGGACGTCAGGAACAACTGACGACTGGCCCAGTGACGATCAAGCGAACGAAAGCGACTTCTTCCTCGCTTTTTTCGATATGGAGGTAATGACGTACATCGTTGCCCAAACAAACGCCTACTACAGGTGGGTGTTTGGCAGATTGGACGTCCTTTCTCCAAAAGCGAGAATACGAGGCTGGGTGGATACGACTGTGGAAGAATTTATGACGTTCTTTGCCTTGTTGTTCCTCATGCCTCTGATCAAGAAGCATGTGTTGCAACACTATTGGAAGCACGACCCTCTCATCGCCACCCCAACTTTCAATAAGTTCATGACTCGTGACAGATTTTTGTTGCTGCTAAGATTTATGCACTTTGCAGACAACGAAAATCCTAACAGGATTGACAGGATATGGAAAGTTCGGGATGTGTTCACCATGTTGTTGGAGAGGTATAGGAAATATTTTTACCCCTTCCTCAATTTGGTGATTGATGAGTCGCTCGTGCTCTTCAAAGGACGTCTTGTTTTCAAGCAGTATATCCCCTTGAAAAGGCATAGGTTCGGAATCAAGCTCTTCGTTTTGTGTGACTGCGAAACTGGAATAGTGCTTGACATGATCGTGTACACAGGCACTGACATTGACATACCGAAAGCCGCTGCCAATGACCCCATGGGCATGTCAGGTGCCATCGTCAGGAAAATGTTGGCACCTTACCTGGGCAAAGGCCACATCATCTACACTGACAACTGGTATACTTCTCCTGCTGTCTGCCAGTTTCTTCATGACAACCAAACGGGGTCATGTGGGACTGTCAGAAAGACAAGAAAGTTTATGCCAAAGTTCACAGGTAATGTCATTCCTCTCACAGATGCCTCCTCCAGTGACACACCTTCAGAAGACGACCTGGCCCAGGAACACCGCGAGAGGCATGTGCGAAGAAGGCGACGAAAGGGGCAGAAATTCAAGCAGCTCGAGAAGTGTGGGAAACTGATAGCCCTGAAGTGGAAGGATAAGCGAGACGTCCACCTGCTTTCCACCGTCCACACAGGTGCCCAGATGGATTCTGGCAAAATCCACTACCGAACCAGGAAGACCATCTACAAGCCCGACATGGTAGTGGACTACACTAAGAACATGCGCCTGGTGGACAAGTCTGACTGTCAGCTGTCAGGCGTTTAGTGTCTGAGGAAGACTGTGAAGTGGTATCACAAGCTCTTCCTCCACCTAGTTGATATCACGATGCTCAACGCCTACAACTTGTGGTTGGTGAAAAAGGATATGGCCCCAAACCAGAAGCTGAAATTCCGGGAGTTCGTCTACAACGTCTCATACCAACTCCTGGAGAAGTATGGCGCCACCACTCACAGACGTACGGCATGGCGTGGGGATCACGTTCCTGACCGCATCCAGCTGGGTGTCGAAAGACACTACCCAATCAACACCGAGATGCTTGGCACTCGTCGCAGGCAGGCGCAGTGCACCGTCTGCAGCACCAGTGTCAGGAAACCCCATGTCACCAAAAGAGTCACCTCAATGTGCGCCGAGTGCAAAGTTCCACTCTGCCTGGGTGACTGCTTCAGGGACTACTAATCCTTCAAGAATTATTGAGTGTCGCCCTGCCCTGCCCTGCCCTGGACTCGCCGCGTGCCCTGCCCTGGACTCGCCCCCTGCCCCGCCCTGCCCTGGACTCGCGCCCTACCTTACCTGACCTGACCTAATTGATCACGCTACCTCATAATGTAACATATATATTATATAATGTATAAGTTCCAAAGATGTCCCTGTGATATAGCTTTTACATTATATAATTGTATGTTTCATTATTTAGTTTATAAGTTTCAAAGATTTACATGTAATATGCCTTATTTTTTTAGTATATCAATATAATTATATGTTTGTTATTAGCCTAAGTATTGTGTATATAATTATTTTCTTACCTCAAATGAATTGTACAAAAATAAGTATGTTTCAATAAATCCTGTCAAACCTACTAAGATAATAAAATAAAACAATAACAAAAAAAAAAAACAAGGTCATGTCATTGTAATCTTACAATATGATATATTCTATGAATATTTCATATTGTTTGAATACAATGGCATGATCTTGTAAAAAAAAAAATTATCAAAAATTTTCTAGACAATATAAAACCTTCCCCATAACCCCGTCCTGGATTCGATCCCACTATCCTACCACACTTTGAGTTTTCCAGTCCGCGACCTTACCAACCATGCCACAGGAGCTCATACCAAATATCACTCAAAACTTTGTGTCTACAATCGAAATGACAATATACAAAAAAAAATGAATTATCCCACCAATTTACGTTTGTAAATTGATGGGATTATCAATTATATCATGCCAAGGTTTATAAAAGTTTGTCTCTGTCAAGAATTAGTAATTATATAACTTTATTCTGTCAAAAATTGCCCAAACACTCAGCAAAATTGCCCCTCTCAGTGTGACTCCACTCATTTTCACACGGTCAAGCGGTGACCCTTGCCGCTCCTTGATGCTCCAGCTACAGCAGCTCTGTCTGGGAACAAAATTGGTATAAATACAATAATGGATAAAATACTCTTCACAAATACATTTGTATTGTATAATATTGTAAATCAAAATTAATAATAACTGTGTGGGTGTCGAAAATTGCTCAACCAGCTTTCTTATGTCTCGCCTACGCGCGTATATTGGATTATACATAGTCATGACTGTCATACAAATAATTGCAGTAGGTCTCGAATATACATTTATATTGCATATTACTTGGAAATAAATAAGTATAAGTTTCTCTGGTGGCAATCTACCCTTTCGCAAGTGTAAGGAGACACCAGTCTATATTTAGCCCTCTATCACAAAAGGCAATCTGCCTGTGTTTACTGACCACCCTCGCTGGTGGTCTATAATATAGTACTTTATTTACAGTCAATGGCCTACATGTTTCTGTGGTACTTCACATGTGTCTAAAATGCAATGTCTGCTTGCATAAAAATGCAATTCTGAAGTCCATTTATATGTACGACATACGCATGTCTCAGTTTCTCTCTCTCTCTCTCTCCATTCCTGACTCATGTTATTGTAGACTCTTGGTGGCAACGAACACCAGACACCTGGTAGACATAAGGTTCAAAATCCCAAGACATCAATACGCCTCGGGCGCCTCCACAATTATCACAAAGCTGGCTATCTATCTAGAGATCTGCCTGCCTTCCTTCTCTCCACGACTCACTCACTCACTCACTCCCTCCCTGCTAGCCTCCCTCCTACCCAGCCACCCCCACCCACCCTTTCAGGCTTCCGTCTGCTAGAAACACATTCACAATTTGCGTAAATATCGCATCAATTGGGCTATATGTGGTATATTCCTTGTTATATGGGACGCCTACATACGTACAGGTCTTTATTATAGCATGACAGTGCTCTAAATACAAGATTTACGTGATATTTATGGCATAACACACCCTCTCCCCCTTTCATTCCCAGCACAACTCACTTACACCTTGGTTCACGCATAGAAACTCATTGATATGTGCGTAAATATCGCATGAATTGGTCTATATGCGGTATATATTTTGATATATGGCACATATACATACGTACAAGTCTGTATTATAGCATGACAGTGCTCTACGTACAAGATATAAGTGATATGTATGGCGTAAACCACACTCTCAGCTCATAAATTGCCGCCAAACCTCCAACACATCTTCATTCCCGCCTAAAAATATCTTATAATTCCCTTATATATTGCAATTTTTGGTCACTATGAGGCATATTCATTGTTATATGGGTGGCCTACACACGTATACATACTCTACATAGCCTAAAAGGGCTAAAAAAAGGAGATATACGTGATAATATGCGGTAACCCACCCCTCCTCCCTCTCCTTCTATCCCCTGGGCGAGTGAAAATTCGGCAGGGAAATCTCGCCGCTCGATGACAATCTAGCCGCGCGGTGCCATTCGCTCCACATTTTTCAACTACGGACCGTTCCCCCACCCCCCCCAGATATTTTTTTGGGGGTCAAATATATATGGGCCGATGCACGCAAACATTCCCTACACGATGATGTACTTTTTATCGAAATTGGCAATGGGTCCCAAAATCATCATAGGTGCGCACAGTCTTACCCTGTAGAAAAACCCCTGTGCGCCGCGGAGAGGTTAAGACAAGGCTGGCAACATCATATCAAAAGACAACTATAGACCTATTGCCCTTGCCAGTATTGTAAGTAAGATACTAGATTTAATAATTTTAGACAGAATCTCAGTGTATATCTCAACTAATAGTAATCAATTTGGTTTTAAAAAGAACCATGGTACGGACCAGTGCATCTACACTCTGAAGGAGCTAGTGGCTGGGTACATCAAAATGAACAGCTCTATTTTTGCATGCTTTCTTGATGCTAGTAAGGCATTTGACAGAGTCTGCCACAATATCCTGTTTGATAAATTAGCAACAAGGGGAGTGTCATACTATATACTGAGAATCTTGAAGTACTGGTATGCCAATCAAACATATAATGTAAGATGGGGTAACATTATTCGGATTCCTTTACAGTAACCAATGGTGTGAGATGGGTAGTATTCTCTCACCTTATTTATTCAATGTATATATGGATGAATTAAGTGATAAATTGAATAAAGAGCAGATTGGATGTTATGGTGGGAATAAAATCATCAACCATCTCATGTATGCTGATGATCTGGTCATTATTGCACCGTTTTCTGCGGGTCTGAGCAAACTTCTTGAAATATGTGAATCTTTTGGTAGCAAACATTGTGTTAAATTCAACCCACTGAAAAGTGCTGTTCTTATATTTAGATCAAAATTACTGTATAAAAGTAAGCTACCTAATTTCTCACTCAATAATCAAATTATTCAAGAAGTAAACAAAATAAAATACCTGGTACACATTATCTCAAACGATTGCTCAGATGATGCAGATATCGGCTGTCAGCGCAGACAGCTATATTTACATGGTAACACCACCTTGAGGAAATTCCACATGTATAATTGGGAAACTAAAGTAACTTTGTTCCGGACATATTGTTCCTCTATGTACACGGCCCATTTGTGGTGGAAGTACAAGAGAGCCACCATAAATGGTCTGTGTACATCCTATCATAATATACTTAAAATGTTCATTGGTCTATCTAAATATGAAAGCACTAGTATGGTGGCACACTGTTGGATGTGCAGTGCTGTCGGGCTGTCATCAGGAGACTGGTGTACAGCTTTTCGCAACGACTGCAATCCTCCAGTAACACGCTGATCATAGCTCTTTGGTCTAGTGATCATATCTATGAATCCCGTATTATATCTCACTGGCACAAGCTCCTGCACCAATAGTATGTGCTGTAATTATATAGGTCTAATTGAACTGTGAGCAATGATCTGTGCAATAGGTGTTAACCAACATTGAGCAATAGCCTTTATTAGCCTGTGTTATATTGTGACAAAATGTGATATGGGCTTTATTATGCCATTCTGTAAATAGGCCTACTGTATATTTTATTTTACTGTTTCTTTATTAATATATTTTTGTGTATATTATCTGTGCTCTCACGAGAAGTGTATGTGATATGGACCATTAGGTCGTACTGTATTTATACTGTATTTATCTTCTGTGTCTGGAATAAAGAATTATTATTATATTATTATTATTATTATTACACCTACAGATCACCTACATCAAGAAACCAGTCATCAAAGTCAAAGACCATCTGGACATGAGAGGCACTCATTTCCAGGCAGCAGCCTCCATGAACAAACACCACCCACTACACTACATGGCAACACACCCACAGACACCAAGAAATATCAAAACAACACCCAGCACACGCTATCACACACAAATACCATCTTCTCTCCCTCCCTGCCCACCCCAAACCAGCTTCCAGAAGCACATCCATACTCATATCTCTCGCCGTTCCATCCACTCACTTATAGACAACACGCATCTGCAGGCAGGACCTCCCGAAATCCATCCTTCTGAATCTTCCCTTCCTCGCGAGGACAGAGTCCACCATGCCAGGCTGAGATGCGGACACCATTCAGCTCTTTTGAGCTATCAAAAGAGACTGGATGACTCCATCGTCGACACCTGCCCAGGTTGTAACACAGCACCCCATACCATTAACCTAAGAAGTGTGCATGGGGGTAATTAGAAATGTCCGCCAGTGCTGACGTATTTGAGCTGTTTCCATCACTAAAATATTCATTTTACCATAAATAGCATTAATACTTATCCATACGCGCCTATTATGGGTTGATTATAAAGGTATTAACCTGAAACAACAAAAAAACGAGTGAAAACAGCGTTTGGATGGTCAAAATCGGAGATACAGGCCGCGAGTTATATAATGTATGGGTGAGGCAAACTGCTTTCCCGCCAATTTCCCCCAAGGCCACTGAGACACAGTCGATCGATACTCTCTCTCTCTCTCTTGCACTCGCTTGCTAACAGAGATGACAATGCCCTGCTTGCAACTCGCTAATGTTAGCACGAAACTATACCTCAGAATAAGGGAATAACAGGGAAAATAGGTGATAACTGAAGGAGGGGAGGAAAGTGGGGAAGGAGGGGAGGTAGAGGAGTGATATTTTGCATGGCCCAGGGGCCAAATTTTTGTTTTGTTTTCGATGTTTAAAGTTGATTTTTGTTTTCTCTGACTCTTAACCCTTTCACGCACATATGACGCAGAGGTTGCCAGATTAGCAATAAGAAATAGAGTTCTCTCACTCTTATAATTACCTCTCCGAAATTAGTTTTCTGTCCACAGCTAGCTCAAAGACAACTGCAGAGGTTGAAGTAACTAAACTGAAGGTTTCTAAATACCCCTGATGGCAGAGCTGGGCACTTTAGCCAACACTTCCGCAAATAGCCAATTCCGCCATGGCGGAAGTGTCATTTTGTTGGCGAATTAGCGTTGGCGTCAAAATGGCTGCCTATTTGCGGGTTTGAAGCTCTGGAAAGTACCTCCATGTTGCAAACCTTGAGTCCGCAAAATAAAAATTCCAGCCGCCAGCCAGCCCTGGGCCGCTCCTGCAGCTCCAGCCAAAAAAAGTCCTGTGACCAAGCCAACTACCTGTGTTCTGGAATCTAGGCCTATACATCGGCTCTTCACGTTTGTTCACTTACTTAGTAGCAAGCGTCGAGCTAACACCTACAACACAGCAGTCCAGGAGTTCCAACCTGCTAGCACCTGAACTTTGTTTATATTTCGGGCCTATTGAAGTGAACATGGAGTCTACCATCATGCCTACCGCAGCTGCCAACAGCATGGGGAGCAGTTCACCACCATCATCGACAGTGATGCTGCAAAGCATGCAGAAATCGAGGACCTAAGCCACCCCTGGCCCCACCTAGAAACCTTCTATGGGCCTGTAATTACCAAGAAGATGTCTCTGGAGAAGGGCTTTATAACTTTATAATTTAGCCTAATTTAAGATTATAAAGTTAGGGTATTGTTAATTTGATTGATAGCCTGTTAATTTTTAACCTAAACTAATGTTATTAGGCTACCCTAATCCCATCAAAATGCCTCAAAGCATGTAGGCCTAGGCTAAGTCTAACTTCTATATATAGGCTAGGCTATATAGCCTAGGCCTAGGTCTATAATCACTAATCCCATCAAAATGCCTCAAAGCATGTAGGCCTAGGCTAAGTCTAACTTCTATATAGGCTAGGCTATATAGCCTAGGCCTAGGTCTATAATCACTAATCCCATCAAAATGCCTCAAAGCATGTAGGCTAAATATTGCATGTTCTAACTTCTAAATAATAGCCTAGGCCTATAGGCTAATTACTAATATAAATTTATTAGGCTAGGCCTAGGCTACCCTAATCCTATCAAAATGCCTCAAAGCATGTAGGCTAAATAATATTGCATTTTCTAACTTTTATGTATATAGGCTAGCCTAGGCCTAGGCTATAATCAGTCGATCACTAATTCCATCAAAATGCCTTAAAGCATGTAGGCTAAATATTGCATGTTCTAACTTCTATATATATAGCCTAGGTCTAGGCTATAATCACTAATTCCATCAAAATGCCTCAAAGCATGTAGGCTAAATATTGCATGTTCTAACTTTAATATATAGCCTAGGTCTAGGCTATAATCAGTCACTAATTCCATCAAAATGCCTCAAAGCATGTAGGCTTAGGCTAAATATTGCATGTTCTAACTTCTATGTATAGGCCTAGGCCTATAATCACACTCATTTTATTAGTGTCAAGTAGAAAGTGTTAATTTTGAAAGTATCATATAGGCCTAGACTAAATTTAGCCTACAATAAAATTTTATTAAATTTTGATCTGAAGCTAGGCCTTTATTCTGAGCATTAAAATTAATAGGCCTAGGCTACTTTCTATTAATTTACTTAATCTATCTAAAGTAGACCTATCTAGGCATATATATCCTATTGCCATTCCCAATGGGGGGACCACGAATAAAGCGCCTCCTTGCACCTCTGTGATCCGGCGTACCTCCTCCTGAATGGTACGGAATTGCGAATACTGATTATTACTGAAGCACTCTCCCCATAAACAAGTTACCCCAACGTTTTACTGCCCATGTGGACAAACTAAGTGGCCTATGCTATATATATTAACCCTTTCACTGCGGGTGACGTTATGGAATGTTTTGGCAATTTACAGCCATTTCCAAGCTTTAAAAGCCTGTATACATGTATATCCTTGAGGTCCATGGAAGTTGGGGAACATTATATTAAAGTAAATATATATATTTATTGACATTAGAGATTGAATTTATTGATTTACCCTTGATTCTGTAGTTTAAATTTAAAATTAATAAAAAACGGTTTGTGTTTGCATATTTGCATTTGAGGACTAGAAATTTCACAAGGTTTGCACATTTGTGTTTGCTGAAGTTATGTTCTAGGTTTGCTGATTTGTGTTTGCTGACTTGACTATTTGTTTGTGGTGCCCAGCTCTGCCTGATGGTAACAAAGGCTTTAAAGTATCCCTAATAGGCTCAAAGTCGCGTCATATGTCTGAGAGGGTTAAGAGTCTTCCCGCAGTCCGCCGGGGGAATTCTTAAGAGTCTTCCTGCAGTTCCCGGGTTAAACACATCATTGAAGACTGCATTTCACACAACCACTTACGCCAACAAGACAACCTACACTCCTTGAGACCTCTGTGGGAAAGCCCGACTGTGGCCATGGCCTTCCTTAGGGACTCGGGGCTATTCGGCCAGGCAGCTTAGGGAACAACAACAACAACAACCACCAATCTATCAAGAACTACAACAAATCACTACCATCGAAATAACGCATTCTCCAACCCCAGGAAAATGTCTTCATCAACATGAACAATCCTGAAGTACAGAATAATAAGAAAAGTAGAAAGAAAAGACGACACAAGAATACACAAAAATAATGTTTATTTATATATACTCCTTCGATAAATAAATATATTATATAAACAGAATTATAGCCTACTATGTACGAAACTAATAACAAGATTAATAAAACTACATTAAATCAAAATAATCATAATAATTTCATATGATAATGATCATGGTCCGAATGGGCCGAGTAAGCCTAGGACGAATATATTGTGGTCCGAATGAGCCTGGGCCGAGTAAGCCTGGGACGAATTAATGTGGTCCGAATGAGCCTGGGCCGAATCAGCCATTTTCCGAATCAGCCGGCAATATAAAAAGTATGGTACTAAAATGTCTTTTTCGTAACAAGGTTGTCAATACGGTACTTCCAGTTATCCGATAGCTCTAAAAATCATATGAAAATGTGTTAAACCCTCGGAAAAACCTAGGCTAATATAGGCTAGGCTAAAAGCGTGGTATTAAAATTTAATTTTCGTAACAAGGTTGTCAATATGGTACTTTCCCGTTATCAATGTACAATCAAAGCTGAAGATTGCAGAGTAAACACCGTAGACTTCATCGACTTTTTTCACCTTCGTATAATCGACAGCCAATTTTGTTTTTTTTATTTACTAAGGGATTAGTACTCAACGAGCGGGGGTGTGGGGGCGGCAGCCCCCACCCATAATACTAGGTTAGGTTAGGTAAGGTTGTTAGGTTAGTCTAATGTCTTTTCAAATCACTATCGGGGGCATGTCTCAACATCGATCAATAGGTCTAATGGGGAAATAGGTTTTCCCGAGATTTATAATTAATTACAAACACTATATATTGATGTAAATGAACAATTTCTTTTATAAAAAAACAGTGGCGTATCTAGGGTGGGGCAGGTAGGGCACGTGCCATGGGCGCCACTTGAAGGGGGGCGTAATAACCTAAAATATCCTAACTTAACCTAACCAGGGTATTTAACTATAGTGCAAATCTAATATCAAGTATTATGCCTAAATACCTATCCTCTCCATTCGTCATTAATATAATTATATAATAGGCTATGATGAATAATAACGCCATAACGTGTTTTTATAATTATGTACAGTTACTACAGTAATCACAGTAGGCTATATATATTTTAAATACAATTACATTTTAGCCTTTTAGGCAACGAATTCCTGCAAGCCATTGCCTAAACATATCAATAGACAATAGTTAAGTTATCCCTCTAAATATTTTCGAGGTGGTTTTCTTTAGTTACCGGTATTATATTTTATGCAACGTTGAATGGTGTATATATGTATTGATATTCTGGATTATTTCTCATTTGACTGATTAGTTAATAGTAAAATATTGTTAGTACTTCGAAATTTACTTTATAAGAGACCCACAAGAAAATCAGGATATAGGCTATTTATAACGTTAAGCATTCTCGAATGCTAGCGCCAAGCGAACGTTTATTGTTGATAAACAAAACGGGCAGGGACAGGCAAAGGTACGAAATATATGCATTTATTACTCTATACTCTGTTTAATTTTATCTGACGGTAAATTGAATATAATATTCCTTATTTCAGACTCTCAGAGCAGTATGTAAGATCATGAAACCGTTCCTAGCGAAGAAGGAAAGTGGTTTACCTTTATTATTTTAGGAACATCCGAACATGCTTTATTGCTTAGGCTAAATACTTTTAGAATTTAGCTTCTAGGTTTGTACGTGGTTTACAGTAATTTTAGTGTCATTTTCATTATTTCAGAGCATTGTATAATTGGTGTAAGAAGAATCTTAGAAGATCACGAAACTTCCTCATGAAGAAGGAAAGTGGTTTTAACTTTATTTCTATATAAAATTACTTTATTGCTTAGGCTAAATAGGGGTCTACTTTTAGAATTTAATATACAGGGTGTCCCGCGAGTTTTGTCAAATACTCCAGAAATGAAAGATTAGGTCATTCTGAGTAAGAAATGTTCTATAGGCCTATATAGGCTACATAGCCTTTTGAGGGATTTTTTACAGCTATGGTCCATTGAAGTCGAATTTGTTTCGTGTTTCGTAATGTTTAAGGCAGTTTTCCCTCTAATCAAAAGGTATAGATAAGAAAATAAATAGTGGATGATCAAGTATCATACTAATTCTTCATAGAGACACCAACAAATCCTTTGTATCTGTCTTCATATTCCCGTGATGAGTTGAATATTACAAATCAAACATAAAATCGCATAGGCTATTAAACACATCGTCATGGGCAGATGAAGAAAGCTAAAGATGAGTTCGTTATGCCTCTTTAGAGTATTTATACCATACTCCATCATACACTACTCAGTATTATATCCATTTCTTTCATTTATAGGATACAAAGCGGTAAACATGGCAAAACACGTTAAAACTGGCATGCGATAAGGACGGAATTTTCATGTTTTTCATCGGATTAAACTCATTTTCCATGTAAATAAAATTAATAGCGAAAACGCAAAATCCTGTATGATGGTGCATGTTATCAATACTTTTAAAATACACCAACAAATCTTCTGTATGATTTTTCTTCTTTCCGTGATGATGAGTTTAAAATACGGTTGTGTGGGTTTCTTGTAATATTCAACTCGTTGCCAAAAGAATATGAAGAACGATAGAGTGAAGTTGTTGGAGTCAGTTTGAAGCATTGATACCATGCTACATCATACACCTCTTAGTTGGTTTTCCTATCCCCATCGTATTGAAGAAAAACAGGGTTAAACAAAAACATTACGAACAATGCCAAAAAGCTGGCTTTATGGGGCCATAACTGCAAAAAAATGCTCCCAGAAGCCAATGTGTATAGGACATTTTTTACTCATGAATACCTAATCTTTCACAACTGGAAGTATTTGACAAAACTCGCGGGACACCCTGTATAGGTTTAGACATAGCCTAGTTTACAATGTCAATTTAAATATTTCAGAGCATTGTGTAAGATGAAACGTGTCTCAACAAAGAAGGAAAGTGGAGCTGAAGGACGGAAGAGACGAATGTTGGAGGCAGAGGAAGCCAAGAAGTCGAGCAAGTTCTTCATGACCTTTGAAAAGCCCGGAACAAGTAGTTCAACAGAATCAACACCTTCCATTGAGTCGGCTGAACCTGCTACAAGTTTGTTAGAATCTGAAGGTGGATCAAGTACAAATACATCACAAAACCAGGTCCAGGAAGAGGTCAAGTCAGATAAATCCGAGTATGACAAGATTAAGAGTGAGACTGCCGGAGAGAAAGAGGATGTTTCAGTAGGGAAAGACGATAGTGGTGGTGGTGATGTGGAGATTATTGACGAGATTTTACCTAACAAGACTGAACGTGACAACACTGAACTTGGTGAACTGGATGGTGTCAAAGAGGCTCTAACTTTTGTACCAGAAGTGATTGAACAGCATGACATTGGACTTCTGAAGTTTGACAAGGACACTGGAAAAGCAATTCTGCCCGACGTGCTGGGAACAGAAATAATAAAGCTGGGTTCAAAGTATTTCCAGAACAGTGAGGGGCCTTTCCTACCAACAAATAAACGCTCGATGAACAAAACTTGGTTCATGAGGAAATTGGGAAATGGTCGTGGCGAGGAAGTGACTCGCTCTTGGTTGGTCTATTCCCATTCTAAAAAGTCTGCCTTTTGTATCTGTTGCCTTCTCTTTTCCCAGTCAGATCATCAATCCTCATTGGAGCATGAGAGTGGATTCAACCATTGGAAATCACCTGAAAGGATTAGTGTTCATGAAAATGCAAAGAATCATCGGGCGTGCTTCACACAGTGGAAAGAAATGGAAAGAAATTTAGCTGAAAACAGAGGAATTATTGATGCAGAACTTCAGTCACAGGTTCAGAAGGAAAAGCAAAAGTGGCGTGATATCTTGACGAGAATCCTTCACTGCATAAAATTCCTTGCGACTCACAACCTGGCTTTGCGAGGACATAGGGAGTCACTTCAACTAGACAATGACTCCAATGTCTGTATCCTCCTACTTTCTCTATCCTAGTTTCAAAGCCAAAGGCGGATGTTGTGCATATGTGCACAACAAACTCACTTGCTCTCGTGTTCCCAATTTCGACTCCTCTGAATTCTCAACTTTATGGCTCAAACTTTCCTGTCATTCTCTTACTAAATATTTCTGTGCTGTCTATCTTTCCCCTAACTCTACCAACTTTCCAACATTCTTTGACTATCTAAACTCTACAGTGGAACACATTCTATCCATTTCTCCTTTCTCAGAAATCTCCATCTTAGGAGATTTCAACGTTCACCACCGCCAATGGCTCTCCTCTCACACTACTGATCCACCTGGTGAACAAGCCTACGTCTTTTCTATCATAAATGACCTAGAGCAGTTAGTTCAGCAACCCACGCGTATCCCGGATCGCATCGGAGATCGGCCCAACATTCTTGACTTGTTTCTAACTTCTAACCCTTCTTCTTATACTGTCGATCTTTTCTCTCCTCTGGGCTCCTCCGACCATAAACTTATCTCTGTCACCTGTCCTATCTCTCCAGTACGGCCACCCGATCCTCCTAGCCGGCGGCGCTTGTGGCACTTTGGCGCTGCCGACTGGGAGGCTCTCCGGCAATACTTCTTTGATTTCCCATGGAATGATTTCTGCTTCCGTGGCCGGGGACCCTCGGAGAGTGCTGAACGCATTACCGAGGTAATCCTATCGGGCATGGAAGCATACATTCCATTCTCCTTCTCTCAGACTAATGCTAAAAAATCTTGGTTTACTCACGCCTGTTCTACTGCTGTCCGCAATAAGGAGGAAGCATTCAAACGGTACCGATGCCTTAAAACTCAAGACTCATTCTTCCTATGTTTCTGCCCGGAATCAAGCCAAATCTGTTCTTCGACATGCCAAACACTCTTTCATCAATAATAAATGCACTGAACTATCCAACTCTAGCTCTTCCCAAGCTTTCTGGCATCTAGCCAAAAACCTCTCCAACAATTTATCTTCCTCGTCTTTCCCTCCCCTTTCCCACTCTGATGGCACAACCATCACTTCTTCCTCTGACAAAGCTAAACTCTTCGCTCAAACTTTTGCTAGAAACTCCACCTTGGATGATTCCGGTGCTATTCCTCCTCTCTCTTACTTATGCCTAATATCCTAATCTCTTCTAAAGATGTACTTTCTACCCTTTCTGGGCTTAACACTAATAAGGCGTACGGTCCGGACGGTGTTCCTCCTGTTGTTCTCAAAAACTGTGCTTCCGTGCTGACTCCCTGCCTAGGCAAACTCTTTCGTCTCTGTCTATCCTCTAACGTCTTCCCTTCATGCTGGAAGTTTGCTCACATTCAACCTGTCCCAAAGAAGGGTGACCGCTCTCAACCCTCCAACTATCGTCCAATTGCTCTCATCTCTTGTCTTTCTAAAGTTTTTGAAACTATTCTTGCTTCCAAATTTCTTAAGCATTTCTCTTCTCATAATCTGCTCTCAGATCGCCAGTATGGCTTCCTTAAGGGTCGCTCTACTGGTGATCTTCTTTCATATCTTACTAACTCTTGGTCATCCTCCTTTCGGGACTTCGGTGAGACTTTTTCTATTGCACTAGACATATCGAAAGCCTTCGATAGAGTCTGGCATAAATCTTTAATTTCTAAACTACCCTCCTTCGGTTTCTATCCCTCCATCTGTGCCTTTGTCTCTAATTTCCTTTCCGGCCATTCCATAGCCGCGGTTGTGGACGGCCATTGTTCACTTCCTCACCCTATAA
The DNA here is from genome assembly GCA_032716605.1 of Paralithodes platypus. NCBI lineage: Eukaryota > Metazoa > Arthropoda > Malacostraca > Decapoda > Lithodidae > Paralithodes > Paralithodes platypus. The sequence continues at coordinate 917,355 of JAVRFV010002245.1, read as the reverse complement.
ACTCTGGTGTTCCTCAGGGCTCTGTCCTATCTCCTATTCTCTTTCTAATTTTTATAAATGATCTCCTTAACTGTACCTTAATTCCCATCCATTCATACGCAGACGACTCAACCTTACACTACTCCATTAGTTTTTCAGAACGCCCCAGCCAGCAATTCCTCAACGACAAACGTAATGAAGCCATAGAACTCTTAAATTCTGATCTAAATACTATTTCCAATTGGGGCAGAGAAAACCTTGTTAACTTTAATGCTTCCAAAACCCAATTTCTCCATCTATCTACCTGTCAGGATCTCCCAGCGGACTATCCCTTATTCTTCAACAATACAAAAATCAACCCTTCATCTTCTCTCAATATTCTTGGTGTCTCTTTTTCTTCTGCTCTCATTTGGAAGGACCATATTACCAGTCTTGCTAAGGCAGCCTTCCAGAAGCTCGGTGTGCTCAACCGCCTTAGGGGGTTCTTTTCCCCTGCACAGCTTCTTGCTCTGTACAGGGGCATAGTGCGCCCTTGTATTGAGTATTGTTCACATGTGTGGGGAGGTTCCTGTCACACCGCTCTCCTAGACAAAGTTGAAAGGAAGGCCTTTCGTATCATTAACTCCCGTCCACTCACCAACTCTCTGCAGTCTCTCTCTCTCTCTCCGCCGCAATGTTGCATCTCTCTCGCTATTCTATCGCTACTATAATAATCAGTGTTCCTCAGAGCTATCCCAGTGCATACCACCTCCTTTACGTAGGGCACGTGGTATCCGTCTTGCAACTCAATCCCACCCCTACTCTGTGCAACTCTCCAACCCAAGAGTGAAACGTTACTCTCAAACTTTCTTCTACTCAACAGCTGAGCTCTGGAACTCTCTCCCAGAATCAGTCTTTCCCTCTTCCTATGACTTAAATTGCTTCAAACTCTGTGTGTCCAGGCATTTTGGCTCGAACGTCCCTTGATTTTGGCCCTGTCACTCTTTCAACTATGGGGGAGGCACTCGCTATAGGCAGTCATTTCTTTTGCCTCCCTCAATGGCATAGAAAAAAACAAAAAAACAAACAAAAAAATTTTGGGAAATTTCCTTGGCTTAACTCTCCCAGACATATATGACGCGATCGAGTCATATGGCAGAGTGAACCAAAAACTCATATGACGCGATCGCGTCATATGGACTTATTATATTGCTAGAAAATAAGTTTATGACGCAATTGAGCCGTTTTTTTGGCTGGTAAGTCCGATAAGTTAGATGTACATGTGGAAAAATCTAGCAACCCCCTAGCGTCCCTGTGAGGGCCCCGCGGTGGTAGAGAGAGTCAGTTTCTTCCCATCAGCCAGCCTAGTAGGTGGGTGTGTGCAGCCCTTTAAACCAAGGGGCCTCCATTTTGCCCAGCCTGGCTGGTATTACCGCCCTAATATAACCCAAACGAAGTGCTATATCGTTGGGTTATCGATGGATTATTGTGTTATTCTTATTTAGGGTATAAAAACCATGTTAGTGAAGTGTTTTGCTAGTCTGGTGTACGTGACCAAGGTGGGCTCCATGAGGGGCCATGGTTTCGCTTGTTTGTGGATCACTTTCATACCATATTGAGTCAATTATATTGCTATTTATCACTTGAAGTAGTGTATTTTACTTGTATAAGTGTTTATAGTGAAAACACTTTTATTACTGATCGAGCATTCTCTGGTGTAGGCTACGTGACCCAGGTGGTGGAGGGAGGGGCCATGCTTTTTGCCAAACGTTTTGCGTGTTTGTGGAACACTTTCATATAAATATCAGTCAATTATATTGCTATTTATCCGTTCAAGTAGTGTATCTTACCTTGTATTAGTGTTTCTTAGTGAAAAAACTTTCATTACTGGTCGAGCATATGTGCATTTTTGTTCGATAATTTAGTGGTGGAAAGTGCTTGCATTTTTGCTCGATAATTTATTGGTGGAAAGTGCTTGGGAGGTAAGTTTTTTATGGGCAAAAGCACTCTACATATACGGCTTGGTGGCCACGAGGGAATCTCAGCAGTGTGAGTAAGTACAGTCAACATTTTTGGTGGTGGTGGTGGTGGTGGTGGTGGAGATGGTGGTGTTGGTGGTGGAGATGGTAGTGGTGGTGGTGGTGATGATGGTGGTGGTGGTGATGGTCGGGGTGGTGCTGGTGGTGGTGGTGGTGGAGATGGTGGTGGTGTTGGTGGAGATGGTGGTGGTGTTGGTGGAGATGGTGGTGGTGTTGACACCAATAGGGTAGGGTCCCTTTTCTGACCGTGGGCCAGGTCAGAAAATGAACCCAACCCAATTTGTGTCAACACCACCACCATCTCCACCAACACCACCACCATCTCCACCACCACCACCACCACCATTTTATTATTTTTATTATTTTTTGTGTTTAGGCCTATTTTATTATTTGTATTATTATTATTTATTATTATACCTGTTATTCCTGTGTATGGGATCACCCATAAAAAAGTATTTATATTTGTATTTCATTTATATTTTTGCTTTATTATATTATAATTTATTATTATTATTATTATTTTTATTATTATTATTATTATTATTTATTATTATTTATTATTTATTATTATACCCAACATAAATGTCCCCCACCACAAACTCTTATTATATATATTATATATATATATATATATAATATATATATATATATATATATATATATATATATATTTATATTTATATATATATTCTATATATATATATATATATATATAATTATTATATATATAATTATATATAATCTATAATCTATATATATAATATACTTCGTGTTTATGTATTTATCTATGTTATGCCCCTCCCCCTCCCCCCCCCCACCTCCCCTCCCCCCCCCCCCCCCCCTCCCCCTCCCCCTCCCTCCCCCTCCCCCTCCCTCCCCTCCCCTCCCTCTTCCCCCTCCCTCCCCTCCCCCTCCCCTTCCCCCTCCCCCCATATATATATATATATATATTTATTTATTTTTTTATTTTTTTTTATTTTTTTTGGGTCGGGGAGGGTTATTTTTATTTTTTTATTTTATTTTTCTAATTGTAGATTGATATATATATATATATATATATATATATATATATATATATATATATATATATATATATAATATAATTCGTGTTTATGTATTTAACTATGTTATGCCCCCTCCCCCTCCTCCCCCCCTCCCTCCCCTCCACCCCTCCCTCCCTCCCTCTCCCCCTCCCTCCCCCCACCATTATACCTCCCTCCCCCTCCCCCACCCCCCATATATATATATATATATATATATATATATATATATATATTTTCTGTTTTTTTTTTGTTTTTTTTGGGTGGGGGAGGGTTATTTTTTATTTTTATTTTATTTTTCTAATTGTATATTGATATAATATATATATATATATATATATATATATATATATAATATAATTTGTGTTTATGTATTTATCTATGTTATGCCCTCTCCCCCTCCCCCATATATATATATATATATATTATATATATTTTTTTTTTGTGGGGTGGGGGAGGGTTAATTTTTATTTGTATTTTATTTTATTTTTCTACTCGTAGATATATATATATATATATATATATATATATATATATATATATATATATATATATATAATTCGTATTTATGTATTTATCTAAGTTATGCCCCCTCCTTCCTCCATTATACACCGTTCCCCTCTTCCCCCCTTATACCCCCCTCCCCCCATATATAATTCATTCATTCATTCAATCATCACTTCCGAGGGTCGGGGCCCACCTTCATTCACCCATCATCATCACCATCATCATCATCACCATAAAAAAAAAAAAAAAAAAAAAAAATCAATTTCTACTACACATTTTGCACTACAGTGGATATAGGCCTCCTGGGGAAACCACTCTACAAAAATAACGAGTCCAGTGCAGTACCTCTTTGGGTGGCTTGGAAATTTGCACATATTTCTCTGGTTTGACACCATATATATATATATATATACATATATATATATATATATATATAAATATATATATATATGCTATATATAATATATATATAAATATATCCACACACATACATTACCATTAACCATTCTTTATATTTTGTTTGACACCTTGTATATATATAATTTATATATATATATATATATATATATATATATATATATATATATATATATATATATATATATATATACATTACTTTATTTTATTTACGTGTACAATAGAATTATTTCTGAATTTATTACCTGAAGATTACCTGGCTTTCTTATTTTGTTTTTTCAGTGTCAACCCAGGAGCCATTTCCCTTCTCGTTGGAAAGGGTGTATATTGTGGCAAAGATATACAACTGTATAAACATTCTCATATATTTTCATAACAATAACAATGCATGGAAACAATTGCGCATAGCTCACGAACCAATTACTCTATATTATTTTTTTTTTCACCATTGGAAAGAGCACAATTTTCCGATTTCGGTGATATATACAGTTATATACGTATCCGACCAAATAACGCAACCACGAGGTGGGGAACAGCTCGGAACCCGGCTAGCATCGCCGGAACAGAGACGGGTGAAGCGTAAATATTCGCATTTTGGCTCTTCATTTCAAATATTCATAGCGCAAAAAGTATTTGTCCTAGGAACTTCTAGTTTATTTTATACTCATTAGCATTATTTGCCGTATTCATTCAGCCTAAATTTAAAACCATACACTTCGTAGCAACGAAATAAATCGAAAATGTTATAAACCATATCAATCAAAATCAGATTTTTTTTTTTTTCGGTCACTGCATGGAAACAATTGTGCATAGCTCGCGAACCAATTATGCTATATTATTTTTGTTTTCACCATTGGAAAGAGCACAATTTTCCGATTCCGGTGATATATACAGTTATATACGTATCCGAGGAAATAACGCAACCACGAGGTGGGGAACAGCTCGGAACCCGGCTAGCATCGCCGGAACAGAGATGGGTGAAGCGTAAATATTCGCATTTTGGCTCTTCATTTCAAATATTCATAGCGCAAAAAGTATTTGTCCTAGGAACTTCTAGTTTGTTTTATACTCATAAGCATTATTTGCCGTATTCATACAGCCTAAATTTAAAACCATACACTTCGTAGCAACGAAATAAATTGAAAATGTTATAAACCATATAAATCAAAATCATATATTTTATTTTTTCGGTCACTGCTTGAGAACTATTGAAGATAAACAATTTCTGTTTTCAGATTTGGAAAGAGGAGAAAAAATACTATTATTTGAGCAAAAAAAAATATATGGTCATCACTCACAATTTAGAGCTAGGACGGTGTGAAGACAATTGCATGGGAAATAATTGTATTCCGGACTCATTTACACTTTCATATTTCGATTTATTTACATTTTTTTTATTTTATCATGTACTATAAATATTCCTCTTTCCATTGATATATGATACATCACAATAAACAGCATTCTGGTGGATGGAAATCGCGAAAAATGTAAGGCTTCGCCAACACTCATGAGCCAAATTCAAGACCCAAAATACTTGTCAAGCGCCTACTTGGACTTATTGGAACATAATATGTCGGAGGGAGTTAATGAAACTACTGGCCATCTTTGACCCCGTCATCAAAGAACACCTTATTCATGTGGAACGTCATCCTGGATCCACGTCTTTTCTTTCACCGGCTGTCCAGAACGAATTCATCCACATGATGGCATCCACTGTTCGCCAGAGTTTACTGAGAAGCATTCGTAAAGCCAAGTACTATGGTCTCATGTTTGACTCGACTCCTGATCAAGCACACCGTGAGCAGATGTCAGAAGTAGTGAGGCACGTGGAAGTAGATTTTGAGAAGAAAACAGTCCGTGTTAGAGAGTCCTTCCTTGGTTTTATCCAGATAAGCCAGAAGGATGCTGAGAGCTTGGTTGGATACATCTTGAAACAGCTAGAGGAGGACGATATGGAGCTACAAGATTGTCGGTCACAGTGCTATGACAACGCTGCTGTGATGGCTGGACACATAAGTGGTGTTCAGCAAAGAATAAGTGAGAAAAACAACCTGGCAATGTTTGTGAATTGCGACAATCACTCACTCAACTTGGTGGGTGTACATGCCACCAAGCAAGATACAATGATGGTCACGTTCTTCGGAACCATCGAAGCTCTCTATGTGTTCTTCTCTCGTTCAACACAACGCTCGCAAAAACTGAAAAACGCTGTGCCTCTGGTTGTTAAGTCAGAGTCCGAAACCAGGTGGAGTGCAAGGACGGAAGCAGTGAAACCCATCAACAAGTGCCTTGAGGAGATACTTCAAGTTCTTCTGGACATGACAGACAATGGAAACGAGACCAGTGAAACAAGAAGTGACGCAAAGGAGCTATACAACCGCATGTTGAGTTTCGATTTTCTGACTTTGTTAGGATTTTGGAACAAAGTACTCATTCGCATTGACCGTATTCAAAAGAGACTGCTGGATCCTAACATGAACTTCCATGATGCTGCCCTAGATTTGAAAGCCCTCCGAGATAATTTTGATAAGGAAAGGGAAGTGTTAGTCTGTGATTCACTCGAAGAAGGACTTGGTCTCTGTCAAGAATGGAATGTTGAACCTGAAAGACGTCGGAGACGAAAGAAACAAATGGCTGGTGAGAATGCAAGAGATGCTGGATTAACAGCCAAGGAGGAAATAGAAAGAGTCATGAAGGGAACACTCGACCGTCTTCACAGAGAAATGGATGAAAGGTTCGCTCGTTTGCACGACACTGACGCCAAGTTTGGGTTCCTTCTCGATGTCAAGAAACTGTGTTATGGCAGCGACAGTGACAGTAACGACCTAAAGAAGAAGTGTGAACATTTGGGTGAATTGTACAGCTCTAATGTTGATGGACAGCAGCTATATGAAGACATTTTTGACTGCAGAATGTTGCTATCAAGTCGGGCCAACATGAAAATATCAAGACCTGAAGAGCTTCTTGAATTTATTGTTCAGTATGGAGATGAGAGTGTCTTCCCCAATCTTCGCATTGCTATGCAGATAATGCTAACCATCGCCAGTTGTGAGAGATCATTCAGCAAATTAAAGTTAATACTTTCTTACTTGAGAGCCTCCATGGGTCAAGGCAGACTTTGTGATCTTGCTCTGCTCAGTGTAGAGAGAGAAGAAACTGAAACAACTGACTTTGAGGACATCATAGACCAATTTGCATCAGTAAAAGCAAGGAAAGTGCAGTTGTGATTTTCATATACAGTATCAGTAGATGTCAGTCTGTCAGATGTCAGATGTAGTGCAATCATTTGTTAATTAAACTGTTATGCCCTGTTTTTCTACAGGATTAACTTGGTCAATGTGGGCTCTATCTGACTGGATATATAAGGCTGCATGCACAATACAAGGTATGAGGAATATAGAATACAAAATAAACAAACGGTAACACACACACGTTCACGTTTATTATAGTAAGTGAATAAAGAGCATGGAAAGATAGTAATTCTCGTACAAAACAAATAATAGAAGGGAACTGCTAGCATTAGCGGATCTGGATGGAGCCTAGTCTCCCACGTCCAACGTTCAGGTATACTCTTCTGATCACGGGTTTAGTTAGCAAGTTTTATTATACTGGAAGACTTCAATATATTTATGTATTCAATTTACTGATTAGATCTCTTACTGGCTGGTCGCGTGCCCAAGTAGCAGCTCACAGTTAGAATTAGACACGCGTATATTTTAGAACACGGAATCTCTAGTAACCTCATGGGGGTACTGATCTAAGGTTTATATTCTTATGGCAGAAATACGTAGAACACAAATCAGTGGGCGAACGTTAGATATCACTAGGGTTTTAATATCTGAATAAGGTAATTACGAGAGTCAATGTCGCCTGTTAATTAATGAACACTACTCTTAGTACGTCCCAAATGGAATGGTTAAATATGAGTTACACTGGGCAAGGTTATAGCCACTTCATAGAAAAGTTAATAAGTGAATGTCGAACTGGTACTATAACACTTAGTACTAGTAACATGAATCTTGAATAGTATTTGTGGGTCTTGGTTCTTGGTTATCTTGCTTCCGGTGATGTTGGGGGCTAACGACTGGTTCCTCGGCCGTCCAGGTGGTCCAAAATGTAGGAAGTTCTCAAGTCGGATCTCTTGACGATCGGTGCTGGCTACACACTTATATACCCACTAATTTGTGTGAAGGTTATAAGGTGCATGTTGGGACTTGTACATGGACAGCTCTTCTATTTAACTTCTGCCATGGAGTCTGCCGGCTCGAGAATCTCTCAACTCAGGAACAACACAAGGGCAGAGCTAGAGGTTAACTTCAGGGTAGTGACCACTGGTTGGTGTCTAACTTTCAACTGATTTGACTGGGGGCGAGAGCTAGGTTTATAGGCTCAGTTCTGGACCCTGTAGACAATAGGTATCTCGAGTCTTATGGACTTATTTGAGCTCTCAATAGATATGGGGACTAGATAAGATGGTGATTACTGTTGTGGCACATGGCTATAGGAAGCCTTCAATTTGTGATATAACTGAGCCTTAGTAAAAGGTACTATTTTGGGTATACTGGAAGTATTTATGGAAGGGAGACTGGATCTACTTTGCGGGGAGGACTGGGACAGCTGTGATAGGGGCGTCTCTCTTATATTGCTCAGTCTTCGTTCTATTGCATAGCTGAGGTGCTAATTTGACTATCCGAGTATGCAAAACAGGTGGATGGGTTATTGTGGGTACAGAGAAGTGAGTAAGGGGGTTAGACATGCATGGTTAGTTCATTGATAGGAAGAATTCCTAGGCTACCTGGCAATGACCCGGAAGTCAAAACAGGGGTCAGGTATACCTCCGCGGGGGTGGGGGTCTCCCTCCTCGGGTGGGTAAAAAGGGGTAGCCGGGCGCTCTCCCTCTGGGATGGTCGTCCGGCGGCTGTGGCTAGGGGCTTGCCATATCACCAGTGTTTGTAATAACCCTCTGTTTATGAGACAGATGTGGGTGTTCTTAACATCAAAACCGAAGGTGCCTTGGCTAGCTGGGTGTAATCGGTTGGCTGTTAATTGCATGGCTTGCTGGATGTGGTGGAGACTGGTTGCTAACTCTGCCACATTTATCTGGAAGAATGGCAATAGAAATTAATTACTGGCGAGGCGGCGAGGCTCGCACCGACGACCATGGGGTGCAGGGTTGTGAATGGGTTGTAAGAGAATAGATGGCATGCAAGGGGTTAGTAAAGTTCTAATGTTGTTCTGGCCTACTAAGTGAAGGTAGGCTGGATAGGAATATATATATAAAAGGTTGGAGAGCGTTAGCAACGGAAAATCAAGGATCTTCAAGAGGTAGAGAGTGAGGCTAGGTCGGACAAGAGTCGAGAAGCGCGGGTATCTTAATGAGAGGGGGGGGGGGGAAGCTCAGGGGGCTACAGGGAAATTTGACCCTAAGGTCTATGGGCGTGGGGGTGGCATTAGGCTACAATTGATATTGGAGTTTGAAAGGACAGTGAAAGTACCTTAGCCAAATGCTACCGGGGGATGCAAATACGGGGTGGTATATGAGTCTGGAAAAGATAGAATCATGTGGACTGTGGGACGGTGGGGGAGAAGGAGGTTAACTGTAGGTGTGTGCTTGACTGTGGATAATGTAGGGAAAAACATGGTGTATTATTTCTCGTCAATACGAGGGGTTATGGACCTATTATTTGACACGATTTCTTGTACGTCTAGGTGTCCCTGGGAACTGCGTTTTCTATGAAATATAGACCAAAGGAAAGCGGCAGTTCGTAGGGGTACTGCGGTATTGTTTCGAGGTACTATGATAGATACTGGTAACAAAGGTTATCTATACAATCTCTGGTTGGGGTAAGAATTACGTTACAGCATGGTGGCTAACATCTGTAGTCATGGCTGTCTAATTCTTATGGGGCAATGGTTCTATATCTTGGTGTACCCGTGGGTATCTTTAATTTCTTATGAGTTTGGACATGTGGTTTCTTTTTAACATCTACTTCTCGGATGTAAGCCTACATAGATATGGCTGTCGGATTTGTTGGCGTTGGCTCAACTTAGGGACAGGGCATGGGTGTTTTTAATCTGAATGTATAT